>QLTV01004445.1:4291169-4315629 GCA_003457575.1 Thermophis baileyi
TGGGGATTTTTGGGAAATTTTTTTTTAGACATAGCCAGTTAAAATTTAGGAAGTTTTAAATTTAGCTGCTTTTATCTAAAAATATAAATGAAATAAAATATGGAATGTTGTGTGCTTTTGCAATTCTGTTTAGGCAGGGGGTTGGACTAGATGACCTCCAAGGTCCCTTCTTCAAACTCTGTAAATCTGTTAAAATTGTTAAATGTGTTAAATCTGTTGCTGGTGCTGTTTTGTGTACTTTTGCATTGTGTGTGAGTCAGTACAGCTGCTTTTGCCTGGTGTGTGGGTCAGTTGTGTTGTTGTGTGTGTTGTGTGTGTGTAAAGTGTAAAAGGTTTTTTTTCCAGCTCTTTGTGATGTCGATTTGGCCATGCCCACCTGGTCACCTGACCACCAAGTCACGCCCATCCGGTCACATGAACACCAAGCACACCCATCCGGCCACATGACCACCAAGCCACACCCACCTGAAGCCACACCCACCAGACCTCAAGCCACACCCACAAAATAAGCCACGCCCACAGAACCGGTAGGGAAAATTTTCACATTTCACCCCTGTACTAAAGCCCTTAGTATTTGGTGACAGGTTATCTGAAGAATCACACTCCCCCTTCATATTTCATTCTTTCTAATATTTTATTTTCAAATTATAAAATGTTTTGGCTACTCTCATATTTTAATTAACTATCTAGCTTTTTGGAAACACAATACCAAATCAACCAAGTTTCCTGATTTAGGTCGAAGGATTTGCTGGTCAGGTATGTCCCAAGTCTATTCAAAGTGCAATAATACAGCTATATATATGAAATTTAGTTCCAAAGGGTATCTACATATAGAATTTACTTGCACATGAAAATAGAGCTTTAGACAACCGGACCTCTTGCAGATGCCATATGATTTCAGAATTGTTTTTAAAATTTGCAGATAGGTTTTAACTGCACCTCTGCATGCATCAAAACAGCTTTTGGAAATGAAATTCAAACCTTTAAGAACACTAATGATTTTATCTTAAATTGTTCCAAGAAATTCATTATATTCACAAAATAAAGATGTTGATATTTTAGTCAATTAGTGAAAGATTCTGAATTCACAACAAATATGTATAAAGCTATACTTACATTTTTCACATAGTCTCCCAATAGCTGCAACAGCAAAAAATAAAGTCATATTGATATTCAGAGTTCAAAACAAAACACCAATTTAAATATTATGTATTCCCTTTATCATGCTAATATTCATGCATATGTGAAGTGAGATAATCATGGTTTTTAAAGACAGTAGTGAAGGTTTATGTTCCACTAAGTCAGAGATTGGTAGTGACATACAGGTAATCCTCAAATTATGATCACAATTGAGGCCAAAATTTCTGTTGTTAAGAAAGACAGTTAACAAGTGGGAACAAGTGTCTTCACCACTAGGCCGCCACACTGCTCATATGTATATATTACTGTCAATGTATGAAATTAGGTGTTTTATAGAATGCCTAGGAAATCTATAGAATACTAAAAATGGAATGTCGAAGTATGAAGTGCTTAATATTTCACATATTTCCTAAGCATTCAATGCAATGCCAAAAGGCAAATTGGCAAAGTATAAAATACTCCCGCTAAAATGCCATTCTAGCTTTCATTGGTGCAACAAGTAGTTCACGCATTCTATAGATTTCCTAGGGATTCTATATAATACCAGCTTTTCACAAATCACCAGTAGCATATTGATACATAAGCTTTATTGCTCAGCTTCCTAACAAAAAGGAGAGGCCAGAATTTCACAGCTGTAGATTAGAGGATCTTGTTACCAGTAAATTTTTTTAAAAAAATTTTTTTTTGGCTATATCCATCTAAACTAGTAAGTAAAAATGTTCTCCTTTACAAGCTATTTAAGAAAATCAGCAGTGAACGCTTTTTTTTTAAAAAAAATATGTATATGAAAAAAAATATTGTGTTTGAAGATTCCTTAACTGATCCAGGTTACATATATCATGCTATATAAGCATTTATTGAATAAGTCATAATTAACTGGATGCACAAAACAGGCAAAGATTCTACTACTTTCTTGTAACCAGTAGTTCGATTTTAATTTTGTTGGATTGAGTTGTCAGAAATTAGGGAATCTCTTTAAGAAAAGAATGGGCATCTGGCCTAGGATATTAAGATATAACAATGATAAACAAATAAAAGGGCATAATCTTCGGAACACTCTACTTAATCCATTGACCAACCCAGTCATTGCTTATCAACCTTCCAGTCCATTCTGAAAAAGGAAAGCAGACAAGGAAGTTTTCCAAGTGCCAGCAGTAAAAAAGAAAAAAATATTTTTCTGGCTCAACTCATTTTCCTCTTCCTCTTGATTTATTTCAGTGCCTGCCATCCACTTTCATCACACATTCCTCAGAAATCCTAGATATTTGATTGTAAAAGACTTAAAGGAGAATTCTAACACAATACAATGGAATAATTTCAGAATGCTCTAATTTCAGACACTCCCTTTATCATTATCCTGCCGCCTTGCCCAGCCCTACTTACTCTCAAATTCTTCAGTTGCCCATTTTGGGCACTTTACTTTTACATGATGGAGCCATTGATCCTGAAAATGGGTGATTTTTACCCCACCTTTATTACTTTATAAGTATCTCAAGGCAACGAACATACATACCGGTAATACTCCCTATTTTCCCCACAACCACCACCCTGTGAGGTTGTTCTGAGCCGAGAGAGTGACTGGCCTAAAACTCACCCATTTTATTTTAATATTAAAAAAATATATATTTATTAATCAAATTTGTACATCCGCCAGACTTACAAAAAGCTTTTAGCTATAGCACATGCCATTAAACATGGCAGAATTGCCCAGCATGCTGGTTGGGAACGAGTAGCTGAAATCAACTTGAATGGCTACCGTGCATAGTTTAGAATTACTTTTCTCCGTCCCGCCCGCCATCTTTTAAACGAAACTCTCCTTCAGGTACGGGCTGCAGAGTAATACTCGCCCTCTCTGTAACGGACTACTCACCCACTCCCGCCTGTTTGCGGCAGAAGATTAAATCTGGATGATGTTTAGCCATCACCTCAGGTTCCCGTCTCGCGCCGTTGTTAACGACGTTTTACCCGTGACCTCTACTCTTTAGGTCCCAAAGGCCGATAGAAGTCCTGCGAATTCATCAGAGGGCTTCCTCTCTTAGCGAAAGAAAAGTACGTCCTCTTGCTTCAAGCTTTAAAATACTGTAGAACTAACAATCTAGATAAAGAAGGAGAATATGAAATTTAGACTTATTATTAAATTGTATCTCTCTCTCTTCTAGGACCCGAAAAAGCCCGCCCCTTATATCTACCGTCACTGATGGTATAGTTACCCTGTATTGTAGATGGATTCATATAAAACACTCGAAAGAGGTAGTCTAAAGAAAGAGCCTTTTTTTTTTAATTTGTAAGAATTACAAGATGCAGATGATATTAAGTGCAGGTAATCGTGCATCTAAACAAGCATTTTTAAAAGCGTTTAAACATTTGAAAGGAATAAAGAACAAAGTATCGACATGTAATTCGTAGTTGTGCATTGCAGTTAAAGGCTAGGCTTGCCTTGAAAGGAGTAAGTGAATTACTTTTTATTTAATCCTAAAAAAGCTTGGGTGGTGAGGGGGAATCGGATTCTATAGCAGCCCCACGTCTAACCCTTAATTGCAGGACTCTTCGGCATCCTTCAAAAGCTTTCTGATCATTTTATAGAGGCATGCACAAAAACTTATTTGTGCCATATCAAATTATACTACATACTTTTATGACTAACGTCATAACACAAACTGTTGCCAAATTCTGCACAATAACGTTCAAAAAAATTTCTGAGTGTTCATTTCCAGCTAGAATAATCAGGCTGATCATATGCTACATGCTCTACTACTATATAGCTGTTTCTAATCTCCAGTTACTTAATTTTATAACTAATATTATTGCAACATATAATTTTACTCATCACTCTGAATTTTAATTAAAGGTTCATCTTAGTTAACCTATACCTTTTCCGTTTTTAGTTTTCTAGCAATTTTATAGTTTTTACTTTACCAACTTTTAATTCTATAGTGTCTGTTCTCTCATGTACCAAGCACTTCCTCTTTTCACGTTAATTGCAGTCAATGTAGTTTTACCTAATGCACTTAACATAACAGATTGCATTGCAAATTGCAGGACTGTCATAATTAAATCAGGTTGTCTTTAAGAATACAATCCACTTACTAGGGAATAAGCTCCATTGAACTCAGGGCAAGGTATTTCTATGTATAAATTAAAACTGTACCTTGCCGCAAGATAACTGCCTTTGCTTTCGTAGTGGCATAAATACGTAATTTTAGATTCTCATTTATCCTATTATCTCTCCCACATTACATGATAAGGTATTTAATTTCTCTTTAGTATCTGATACGCCAGTATTGCTATGTCTTTGGAGGAAATTTTCATTCTGCTGATCCGCTGCAAATTTTGCTCCGGCTCTACACATTTCAAACACTAACCTATCTAGTCCTTTCATGAAAAAGCCCATACTTCACCCGCTCATGTGCAATCGGAGGCTAGTAGACTGAATTTAAAATAACGCTTGAATGTTTTTATTTTATGTAGGCAGCGTTTGAAACAGAAATAAATTCAAAATTTTCAATGTAAAGCGGTAGTAGTAGCCCTGTCCAACCGGGGAAACGAGTTTCTCTAAGTTTTTCAGGTCTCTTTATGTTTTATACAAAAATTGACAACTGCGGAATTTTTTTAACTGTTTCCTGTTGATCTTTCAATCCTCCGGAACTACATGTATTATAACTTCCAGGGCCAAGGAGACTGTGTCTCTTGAGTTCTTGGAAAGGAAAGCGTGATGATGGCCCTAAAAAGGCCCCGCCTATCAGCACATTTTTACAAAACGTCGGTGCGTGACGCTATTGCCAGGCGACTTCATCTTTGTCAGTGAACAAAATGGCGCCGTATTATGTCCTAGTCAGTCGGTTACAGGTGAGCAAAGTGGCGATAGAGCGGGTTGCTAATAGATCCGAGGTAAAAAGCGAGCGCCTCCCATCTAGCTGATGGCGAGGATGGCAGCCGAAAGGGGCCTGTCTGTTCTGTTCTTGGGTTCTTAGCATTCTCCTTCCTCTCTGTAGGTCAGCATGTTCCTCCTGCTTGTAGCTCTCTGGAGCGCGTGGGGTAATATTTGCTCGGTAGCAAAGCGGCAAATAGACTTCTCTCCTCGGCATGTGCATTAATAGGTTTTGCTCTCTTTTTTGTACTGCTAGTCTGCCTGGTAGTTCTCTGCCCTTGCAGCCAAGGTGAGGGCAAGGTGACTGGCATCTTGCCCTGCTTTTTGAGGCAACATAGGTCATTGTGAGAGTGATAAGTATTCCAAACATCATTATGCTGAATATTGCTTTGATGTCATGTCCTGAAATAATTAGGCCAGCTACATTCAATTCCTACCCTATTCAAATGATTCTGTTCTGAACTCCTAATGAATTGCAGTGCTTGCAGTAAAAGTGCAGATGTTAGAGTGGCATATTGCTTTGTTTTGTCTTTTGTGCAAGAAAATCCCCATTTTTAAGGCACATTATTTTAGAGCAGGGGTCATTAGTATGTCTTGATATGCATAAAGTCACAGCCTTTTCAAACATACTTAGGAACTGTACAAGCATACTTTTTCTACTAAGGAGATGCAATAAGAGAATACTTTAGCAGGTATTTCTCAAGCAGTTCTCAAGCAGCAATTCATATAATCATTGGATCCATCATTTTGCTTATGCAAACTTGATAATTATCATTCAGCTCTGTTATGTGTTTATTTTTATCCTGCTTTTATTTTTAACTCAAGGCAGTGAACATATCTAATGCTCTTCCCTCCTTTTTTCCCCTCCACAACAACAGCCCTATGAGATGGGTTCGGCTGAGAAAGAGTGACAGGCCCAGTGTCACCCAGTTGGCTTTCATGCCTAAGGCTGGACTAGAACTCATGGTTTCCTATTTTCTAGCCTGATACCTTAACCACTGGACCAAACCAACTATACAATATATAGAGTATATATAGAATTTGGAACAAATTTGTACAAAATTCTTACAGTTTTTTCACAATCTCATACTAAGGCATGCTATTTAGTCAACTTGGAAAACCATGGCTTCAGAGTATTTATTATGTAAATATATAATCCTGTACTTTTATATTGGAATAAGTACCTCTTATATGGAAATAAGTTCTTCTGAATTACCTCTGAATTTGGCAGAACTTGCTACTAATGGATAAACAGACGATTAAAATATTAATGTCTTTTTCATATTAGACCTGAATTAAATGGCATCAGAACAATAAATTCTTCTCACTGAATTTTTGTTCCTATCTCCTAAGCATAAAAGGAGATTTATCAAGTTGTACACAGTTACCCAAAAAACCTGAAAAGAGCTACTATACTATATTAATGTTGCAGTAGTGTTCTTCTGTCACTTATAAAAATGATACGGTAATGCTTCCTTTCTTCCTCCCTCCTCCCTTGTGGGTGTATTTATTTATTAGTTATTTATATCGTGCCCTTAGAATTTTTTACAAATACCTCAAGGTGGTGAACACACCTGCCTCCTATTTTCTCCACAACAACAATCCTGTGAGATGGACTGGGCTGAGAGAGAGTGATTAGCCCAAAGTCATCCAACTCCCTTTCATGGCTAAAGTGGGACCTGAACTCAGTTTCCCGCTTTCTAGCCTGGTGCCTTCAACACTACACCAAACTGGCACTCTATATTTCCATTGTGTTGGGCTGTTTTTGTGTATCTGTGTTTTCATTTTAAATATTCTAACAATTTTGAGCCATCTAAAATTGTTAGAGGAGTTGTGCAGCATATACATTTAGCAAATTGTTATTGTATGGTTCATCACACAATCAGCCAGATGTTTAGACTGGATTTTGCATTTTTATCTACCTATCAAGTCCTTCCCAAGGACCCGAGATAGGCAGATATCGTCATCTGAATTATTACTATTAAATAGTATATTGTGCATCATTACAAATAGAAATCTGGTGATTTAAATATTAATATTGCTTCCTAAATATGCCATATTTGCTATAGTAAATAGAAACTGATATAGTATTGCAAGTATTAAAATGAGTACAGGGTCATTTTAGTTGGTTTCAGATATCCATCTCTGTGCATATAACCAGAATTACTACTGTTTTTTCTTTACTGTGAATTTGGTTTTGCTTTTAATTTTTGTTCACTTTCTCTAGTGACTCTGGTGAACAGGTGGTCAGATAAATATGCTTAATAAATATAAAATGGAAATTGGTTTTGTTAATCTAAAATACTAACTTTCATAGAGAGTGAATGACTGGCTCAATCAGACCTGAGGTGGAACTAAAACTCATGGTCTCCTGGTTTTAGCCTCGTGCCTTCACCACTCAATCAAACTACCTCTAATTTCTCTCAAGTTCTCTCATTTAATTGTAATTATGGTTCATTGCTTCAGAGCAGTAGTGGAAACCCAGTCCAGTACATGAGTTAGATCCAATTTTCCAATGTTTCTGGTGGGAAATAGATCAAGAGTGACATCAAATAACATCTCAAGTCTGATTCGGGATACCATTCTCTTAGTTATAACTCTCATATTTTATCATGGGCCCTATCTTTAAATGATTAGGTTAGAATTTTGTTTCAGATGAGATGAGATCATAACATAATGCTGACATGTTGTTGGATATTGAATGGAAAAATGAACCACCTTAGTGAAGTGCTACAAGCATAAAAAAGTAACATTATAAATAAATACATTGTTCAAAAAATGGTACTTCCGGCTTTCTGTCCCCTGCAGAGACCTTTTTAATTCCTAAAAACTTAAAGTCCTGATGAAGTTTAATTATATATTTATACACAGAAGGTATAAATTTAATTGTCAATGATATTACCTAACTGCTTTCTTATCTGTTCTGTCTAGCAACTGTTAAGTAAAGGAGTTCGAAGGTACCATGTATCTACTTTCCTATGCCAACGGTCCAAAGTGGCCATGAGCCAGTTTGAGCCTAATGAATACATACAGTATGAACAGCTTGAAAAAAATATCAACATTGTTCGGAAAAGGTAAGACTGAAGACAATATAGCTGTTATTACAGAGAAGTATGTAGTTTTCTGAAGGCTTCATTGTGTAATGTATCTGCTTGGCTTTAATTCCAAAGGACAAATGTTTATAGTTAGGCAGGATATGAAAATGGTGAATAAAACCCAAGTCATTTAGTGAAGTTGAACAATGGAAGATTCAGAAGAAGTAGAATTCTACAATTTGATAGTAAAAGGGTGAGTAAAGGATTGGGGAATGTTAATAATAGGGTTTTACTGGTATCTCGGTTTGGGGCTTCTCTTAGCTGTGATGAGGGGGGAGAGAAGGAAAGCAACCATATAAGCAACCTTCCCTCAAATCCAGATCTGTACATTTTGCTTCTCCTTCACAATTAACTGGCAGCCATTCCACCAAACTAAAGCAAGAGTAATGCTGAGCTCAGTGAACTGGTATCCCAACTTTACTTATTCTTGTCCTACCCCCCTCTTTTTAATTTATATGTATTTCTTTTTCAATTATAAACCCGAGGACAGTCTATTTTTTTTAAAATGTAATTTGCACTGGGAAACTTTCCAGCTGAAGTATAGTGCATAAATGTTCTAAATAAATATGTAATTTGACACTGTTGAAACAGAATGCTGAACCTTTGATCTGATCCATCATGGCGTTTTGAGTATTCTTATAATTAAATAAATTGAGGATATTTTGGGACAAAACTTTGTAAAGATAATTAGAGGGTGTTGAAAATTTCTTCTGTATGGATAACTGCTTTGTATTTTCTTTTAAACTGACCATTGTTGATAGCAAATCTGGGCATGAGAATATTTGCATTAACTGATTTATTGTTTGTAGTTCTAAGGGAAAAATAATAAAAGTACATCTTACATTTATATGTACTTTAGAGATATTTTTCTCTGTGGGTCCCTTAATAAAATACTTATTAACATATAATAAGGGGCTAATTTTATTCTTCAAAAATGATACATCAGAAATCAAGAAATCTGAAAGTCAGGTCTTTTTAGGAGCCAATACAGACACAACATGTTTATCTATGATCAGCCAAGAAGTATTGGGGTGTAGTATTTTGACATTCTTCTCCTTCCATTTCCCATTTGGATAAATACAACTGTTACCTGTGATGTTTACAAGCTATTGTTATGCTGACATAGAACAGCTTCGGTGTCAGGGTGTTCATGAAAATCTTTAAATAGTGCCTATAGGTGTACATATTAATTATCATGTTTCCCCAAAAATAAGACCGGGTCTTATATTAAATTTTGCTCCAAAAGACGCATTAAGGCTTGTTTTCCAGTTAGGTCTTATTTTCGGGGAAATATGGTACTAAATGCGTCCGTCTGGCTGACGATCTTAACTGGGGCTTATTGGAGGGGGGTAGGGCTTATATTACGAGCATCCTGAAAAATCATGCCAAGGCTTATTTTCCGGTTGGATCTTATTTTCGGGGAAACATGGTACCTAAATAAATATTACAAGTTTAAATAATAGCTGAAACCCTGTGAAATAGTATTGTGCTAGACTATGGCATTCTCTCATGAGATTCAGGTAAAAATGCATACTGCATAATCTTTCAAGAGAAGAATCACTGAAACCAGTTAGCCTGATTTTGGGTTCAGGTTTTCCAAAACATTGCTACTTCTTTATCTATTGCTTTCTTACTAGTATAAACCATAGACAGATGTTGAGATTTCCCATTTAAAGTATGAATCTAAGCAACGGTATGTAACATTAACAACAGCTGAAATAAAGAAATAGGCTCAGAAATAACATTAGATTGTACAGTACGAGAACTGTTTCTTTGTCTCCAGTGGTGATCATTTAACCAGTTATTGCTGTACAGTTACAGGAAGGATTTTTAAGACTCTCATTAAAACTCTTATGTTTGAAATATGTGATATGAATAACATGTATGAGTTGAAATATATGTTCCTTGCCTTTTCTTCCCAACAGACTGGACCATCCCCTTACATTGTCAGAGAAGATTGTATATGGCCATTTAGATGATCCTGTCAATCAGGATATTGAGAGGGGCAAGACATATCTGCGTCTGAGACCAGATCGTGTAGCTATGCAGGATGCCACCGCCCAGATGGCCATGCTGCAGTTCATCAGTAGTGGGTTGCCTAAGGTGGCAGTGCCCTCAACTATCCACTGTGATCACCTTATTGAAGCTCAGCTAGGTGGTGAAAAAGATCTTCGAAGAGCAAAGGTTAATATTATTTAGCCTATGGTGAAATAATTGGTTCAAATTTAATGTGAAATGTAGCCCACCTTACTTTTGACTCCTGCACTATAAGATAATAATTATTTTACATGAATAGTTCTGGAGAACTGTGGCCTGAAAGATAAACTTGTAGCCTATCCTGTCTCAGGCTCTGGATTCGAGAATTATCTTGCAGAAGGCCAAAGAGAGAACAAATGCAAAATGGTCCTATAAAATCCTTACTTTGTGTTCTCTATTCAATTGCTGTTCAAGAATTGTCTATTTGGCATGCTTTTGGTAGTTAATTTACATTTTTTATTACATTCCTCTCTATGGACTTTGCTTTCTGAATTCTAATGTTAGTCATTTGAACTTCTTTGAAAGTTTTGAAACTCTTCCCTCTTTTTGTCTGTTCCATGGCAATAGAATAAAAATTGCAGCTGCACTTTTAAGGTAGCTATTTGGCACATAATCAGTTAGGATGAATGAGCAATGACATTGCATCTAATCATACCATGTGAATGTACTCTGTTCTAGTTAAGTCCCTTGAGTTGTTGTAAATATCATTTTAAAAGCTTCAGCCAGTTCATTGTAAAGGAAAATCCTTTCATTTCTAGATTCTGTCTCAATAGATGTCCAGGATTTAACATACAGATTACTATTTAACTTTGCTTAGTCCCTAAGAACACACATCTCCTTTCTGTTGTATGTAATAAGAAGATATTTTGATGAGTAAATATCAGTTTATTACAGGAGGAGAAAACATTCTAATAGTCTATGATGACTTATTAATGGCTAGTACTTGGATGGGAAATCCGCACTATGGATTAGGCTGGAAAGTTGAAAATGACATCCTGGAAGGAAGCAGTGGCAAACCACTTTTGTTATCGAGAAAACCACACAATCAGTAGAGCTTTGTCTTTTAATCAGGCATTCTGAGAATTTGAAAACCCCTGATGTATCCTCTCTAAAATGCTTGCCAGTGCAGCATTCTGGTATCACTTTGTTGTCTTATGTAAAGAGTTCTGAAGTGAAACTCTTGAAATAATAATGAAACTCTATGCAATTGAAACTGTCACTTAGATTTTCCTAATAGTTAAGCCAGTCCTGCTCAAATGAATGTATTTAATGAACATACTTTAATTTTGTACACATAAACAGGATATTAATCAAGAAGTATACAACTTCCTAGCCACAGCAGGTGCCAAATATGGAGTGGGTTTCTGGAAACCAGGATCAGGAATTATTCACCAGGTAAACTTTTTTCTTTGTTAAGGGAAAACTAGGCAAGGTTAGAGACGAAGTTAATTTGTGCTAAATTGGATACTCACTATTCTGAATATTGATTGACAGTAACTGTTGGGACTTCAGCCCCAACTTCAGAAAATTTCCTAGCTGCTGTTTAAAGGGATCAAAAAGTCAGAAAAATAATTAATTACGTAGAATTTCATTATAATTCTGTGAGTGGCACCAATCTCTTAAAATATAGTGCTGTTTTTTAATCTTTCAAATTAATTCACTAATTGGGGAATTTGCCTAAGTTCCTTATGTATTTTCTTCCTACGGAGATGAATTATTGAAAGCCAATGTTTTGAAGGACTGTAGATTTTTCTTATCCACAAATTAAAATGATATTTTTCTGAGTCAAGAGCTTGTTATAATAAGTGTTTGTTGGATAGAGTGTGATTCTTCTTGTTTCTTTGACAACTCCTTGGTTTTTCAAGGCTCCAAGGAAATGAAATGACTTGGACTGCTGTTGCAAGAAAACTTAAAAATAAAATTATCTGAACATGTCTTAAGCTTACTCCATGGTGATAAAGCAGGAGAAGCTTAACTCCTCCTCCTCCCTTATTATATCAGCAGATTGTCCATTGTTTAGAGTGGCAAATTCCCTCTTAAATAAATTATCTTTATTATTATTGATTTAATTTTTTATAGCCACCCACTCTATTATAGCTTAAAGGGTGGCGTGTAGATTTCTCACTGGCTGCCTTGACAGTGCAACATGGCATTTTGCTAATAAAATTATTCAGGTTCAGCAAAATCATGCTTCACATGGGTTAAGTCCATTGTGGTGTTTGGAGCCAGACCTAACATCTGTGATCAGTTTTGTCTTGTGAACTCTGATTAAGTCGATAGGATGCTCTTGAGATTTTCCCTGGCCATTTGTGTGCTTGATTCCTACCCCTTCTGGCTCTTTAGGAGAACAGGGTGACACATTGTTTCTAGGAAGTGATTCACACTGTGGTAACTTCAGTATCCATTAAGGAGATCATAGTATATCATTTCAAGAGGCCCTTCCTGGTTACATCTGCATTGATTAAGTATTGCTCTGTCTCTAATCTTCCTTTTGGGGAAAACAATGAGACTATGTTTGGAGTTCAGTTAGAGCACACTCTGGAAGAAGCAGATGATCGGATCTTTCCAGTGCGGCCAAGGCATGGGCCTGAGATAGTATTAGTCTCTCTCGTATATTATCTCTGTTGTGACCTGGATTGGAGGGAGATAAGCACCTCCTGGTGCTATTGGACCTTTCAGCAGCCTTCAGTATCCTCAGCATAGTACCCTTCTGGACTACGAGAAGGGGTTGTCGCTCTGAAGAGCCATGTTGTAGTAGTTCTGCTCCTTCCCCAATAGGTAAGTTATTTGATTGTGAGGATGAGAGTTCTGCCAAGCAGCCTCTCCTTTAGGGGGAACTACAAAGATTAATCCCCTTTTTCCCTGACTTCTGTATGAAGTCACTGGGAGAGGTCATTGAATGGCTTGGAGTTTGGTATCATCAATATGCTGATGGTGCTCAATTGTACATCGCCACCTTGGGGTGTACATTTAAGTAATGCTATCTATGTGTTCACTAAATGTATTTACTAAATGTATGTATACTAAAAAGCAGAGACATCTCCCTGCCAACAAAAGTGCGTATAGTCAAGGCTACGATTTTCCCAGTTGCAATGTATGGCTGTGAAAGTTGGACCATAAGAAAGGCTGAGCGCCAAAGAATTGAGGCCTTTGAACTGTGATGCTGGAGAAGACTCCTGAGAGTCCCTTGGACTGCAAGGTGATCAAACCGGTCAGTCCTAGAGGAGATCAACCCTGACTGCTCTTTAGAAGGCCAGATCCTGAAGATGAAACTCAAATACTTTGGCCACCTAATGAGAAGGAAGGACTCACTGGAGAAGAGCCTAATGCTGGGAAAGATTGAGGGCAAAAGAAGAAGGGGACGACAGAGAATGAGGTGGCTGGATGGAGTCACTGAAGCAGTCGGAGTGAGCTTAAATGGACTCCAGGGGATGGTAGAGGACAGATAGGCCTGGAGGAACATTGTCCATTGGGTCGTGATGGGTCGGATACGACTTTGCGACTAACAACAAAAACCTATGTGTTGATCCAGTGTCTCTGAATGTTGTGAGAGCATGAATGGGGTAGAACAGATTGAGGCTGAATGTTAGCAAGATGAAGTTACTGTTTGTTCACTGTGGGTTACTAGTGTCTCTGATGGTATCTCTTGATTGCTTGGCGTTACTCTGTAGCAACAGTGTGATGACCCGGGGCATGGCACAAAGGCAACACAGCCAGAGAATAAGTAGTAGTCCCTTTATTAGCTCCAAACTTGCCCCCAACGTCTCTTTTACTCTTCTGTCTGGAGAAAAACTCCCACAAACCTGTAAGCTGAAAAAACTTCCAACGATAAATCCAACTAGGCAAGATAAGGTAATTAATCAGGCAGGGCAAGCAAGATAAGGAATTCCAGAATCAAAGTAGCACAGCAGTAAATCAAACCAGTTGGGAGGATGCCAGGAACTCAGATAAAGCAGTGAACACGTTTGTTCCCGACAACCACCCCTCCCATTTGCTTCTCCTTTTAAACTCCATCTCCAGGTGTGCCTTGTGAAGGGAATCGGGGCCCTTTCCTCCCTCGTAAGCCACGCAACCCAAGTTGCTCTCTTCTCCGTTCTTCCCTGTGTGCCCTAGGATGAGGAGGGGGTGGGCCTTGGTCTTCATCAGAACCCCCTCTCCCTTGTTCCACCTCTCCCCTGCTCTGCCCAGCCTGACTTTGCCCTTCCCCAGTTTCCTCCACAGCCAACGGAGCCACTCTCTCGCTCTCTGTCAGCTGTTCCTCTTCCATCTCGGAGTCAGACTCCAACAGGGGCATGACAAACAGGTTTGTGATGGGCAAAATGTCAAGTAAATAAAACTTCACTTGGATTTCACTTTTAAATTAGTTATTTTTTACCATACTGTTTTTTTGAGGATTATTATAATTAAACAATAATTTAAGATTGCAAGAAATTAGGAAAAGTAGAATCCTTCCAATGACTGGATGCCTTCCAAATGCATGACCTTTAATTCCCAAACTTTCATCATGCTAGCTGGGGAATTTGGAAGTCCCCATATCTGGAGGAAGCCCAGGTTGGAAAGGGATGGTGCAATCTTATTTACTGTGATGTTAAGTTTATTCTATGATTAACGTAGTTTTAATTTATTTATTTTTTTAAGATTATAACAAACTGCAGTTTTGGTCCTGCTTTTGTACTAGAAGTTTAAAACATTTTAAAGTGTTAGCTTGTTCATCTTTGCTTAAATACATTGTATTGTTTGTCTCAGATTATTCTGGAGAACTATGCCTATCCTGGTGTTATGCTTATTGGCACCGATTCCCATACCCCAAATGGTGGTGGATTGGGTGGAATCTGTATTGGAGTTGGTGGTGCTGATGCAGTTGATGTCATGGCAGGAATCGCTTGGGAGCTTAAATGTCCAAAGGTAAATTAGAGAAGAATAAAAATGTTTCTTCATCCAGCAAATGGAACTATATGAACAAGAAAGTATTTTTTAAAAATGGAGAAGCTACATTGCTAAATATGCTGCTATGATGGGGCAATTCTGAAGTTTTGGTCATTTCTCCATTCTTACTGACCACTGTGTTAAACATATGAGAGCCTTAATAGTAATTGATTTTTTTTAATCCCAAGAGTATCTTATTTCTGTATTTCCAATTACTGTAAAATATTACACAAAATATTTGAGGAATTGAATTTTTACTTAAATCTAAGTGATGTAATCTATTTTCATTGGTGGTTTTCAGGTGATTGGAGTAAAATTAACTGGTAAGCTATCAGGCTGGAGTTCTCCAAAAGATGTAATCCTTAAAGTGGCTGGTATACTTACTGTGAAAGGTGGTACAGGAGCCATCATAGAATATCATGGGCCTGGTGTGGATTCCATCTCTTGTACAGGTGAGGAACAACCATTTCATATCAATGAAAATGAATGTTTGATCATTGCTGATGGACTATTACAGGTGTTACAGTGTGATAGTTCACTGGATAAAATACATAATTTTTGTAATCGTATGGAGGGAAATACTTGACAGCCATTAAGCCATGTGGATCAGCAGTGTTACGAGAAATGCTGCTGTATGCTGGCCCTTTATTATGTCTGTAGCAAAATAATTATAAAGCTGAGTTGCATCAAACTTGAATCAACCAAGAACAGTTCAGTACTGTCATTGAACTACTGACTTGAGAGAATCTTAATACGTTCAGATACCTTAATATCAGTGGTATTTTGGTTCATTTGTTAGCAATTGGAGGTATTCTGTCCAGGAAAATAAATGTTTTATAATACTTAAATATAAATTTAGTCCTGAGGGACCAGTCATGACTAGGAAGAGAAATGACTATAAAGAATCAGAGATGGAATTCAACTGTTTTGGCCTTAAGAGTTACTGCTTTTAACTAAAATACATAAAATGCTACTTACCTCCTATCTTTATGTAAAACATGTTTTGTGAGTAAACTAATTTGTGAATGGTATTTACTCTGGGTTCCAGTTTCACTTGTCTGAATGTCTTTCAATTCCAGGAATGGCAACTATCTGTAATATGGGAGCAGAGATTGGTGCAACTACTTCAGTCTTCCCTTACAATCACCGTATGAAGACATATTTATCCAAGACTGGACGTGCTGGTAAGACCTTTGATGAGTGGTCAGGTTTTACTGAAGGCTGTTATTTGTTTTCACTATTCTCCCTTCTAGGAAACAGAGATAAAGTTAGAGTTAAAACAAAGATAAAGGTTTAACAATTGCTTCATAGAGACGATGGTGATGAAAAATGAATATTCAACAGTTTGGATAGTGGTATAATAATGCATACACACATATAGTCCTCATTTAGCAAGTACTGCTGGAACTTGCCACTCAGTTGTTAAGCAGAATGGTTGCTAAGTGAAACAGGGGCTATGCTTATGAGCTTAATTCAGCTTTTCTTTGCTTTACAGACATGCAAATGTCATAAATGTGAGGATTGTCACAAAGTTACTGTTTCATTACCATTGTAACTGCAAATGGCCACTTATACAAGGCAGTTGTTAAACAAGAAGTACTTGCATTTTTTTGTATAAATGCAGAAAGACTGAAAAACATTTGAAGAGATTGGAAAGTGCTAAGATAGTTTAATTTTCAGGTTTGCATTTATTATGTGATTATCCTTTATATTTATTTATTTATTTAATTTGGTCAAGATTTGGATTACCCCTACAGGTAGCCCTCAACTTTTAACTAACCATTTAACAACCATCTGAAGTTAGAACAACCTTGGAAAGGGTGCTTTATGGCCCATAAAGCACTTCTGGCCCTCGTAAAATCTTGCCTCCCCCCACAGTCCCATGTCTGCATTTTGAGTGTTTGGCAACTGTCTCACATTTATGACTGGTTGCAGTGTCATGCAGTCAGATGACCATAGTTTGTGATGGAGGATTTTTTGCCCATTTTTGGCAAAACAAAAAAACCCCACCCTCCCATTCAGGAGAATTGATTTGGACTTATGATCCTATGAGTTGCTTAATGACTGCCACCAAAATGATAAAAATAATTGTATCTAATTATGTTGGTGCCTCAAATTTCGACTGTCACAACTTATGATTGAAATCCTGGTCCCAGTTGCAGTTGTAAGTCAAGAACTACCTATATTAGTGTACTTTGTATTAGCTTGCATGTTTGGTACAAACATATTTTGGGTGAAGCAGAGTCCTGTCCGGTAATTTTAGAAAAATTAATTGTTCTTTCTTCACAGGTGATCATAATCAGTTTTTCTCTTTCTAATCTATCCTCTTCTTTTTCTATTTTCAGAAATTGCTAATGTGGCAGATGAATTTCAAGAGCATTTGAAACCTGATCCTGGCTGTTCCTATGATCAGCTAATTGAAATTAATCTCAGCGAGGTAAGTAATTCTTGTAGCTTCTGAAGAAAGCTAGAGAAATAACAGAGGTTTAGAAGGGAATCTGGACTCTGCTATGTGTGTTCGTTTTTTCCTTATCTTTGTTGCTGAGAAGTCTGTGTAAGAACATTTTTAAAATATGCCATTTCCTGATGCAATTCATGCATTGATGTAGTACAAAAAATAATTGTGTTCTTATAATGGTCTTTAGAGTGTTCTCAAACATTTGCCTGCATTTTTCTTTCCTAAAGCTGAAACCCCTTATCAATGGGCCTTTTACTCCAGATCTGGCACACACAATAGAAGAGATTGGCTCTGTGGCAGAAAAAAAGGGATGGCCAGTGGATATTCGAGTTGGTGAGTAGGATTTTATCTGGCTGACTCTTTTCTTTTTAAGGTAGCTTTCCTCTCTACCTTAACAGTCAATTAACATTTCTTTTACGTTTAAACATTTTTTGCATAATGTATTTTATTCTGCCATGCCAATATCTGGAAAGAATAATATTGGCTTACTGTAATATAGTGGAACCAACATTTTCACCTATTTTGCATTGTTTATTATAGGGTTAATGGTTGTGATTATATATTCAAAGTGATTTAATAAAGTTATTTAACTAAACTGTTTGGAAAACGAAAGTATTCACTACAAGTCTTCATTTTATTCTTAAGTAGTAGCTTGTGCCATTTAATTCAAATTATATCAATTTGAATTAAATAGCACAAGCTACTACTTAAGAATAAAATGAAGACTTGTAGTGAATACTTTCTGTCATAATGCTGGCTGTTTTCCCCTAATCTCACTCTAAAATGCTAGAGCCATGCAAAAGTTATGGATTCAGATAACTCTTCTAGTGGAAGAAAAAGTATTTTCAGTAGGGTAAAGTTTAAAAGAATCTGATAGTGATATTTCTTCTCTGTTCTGTCTGCACAGGTCTGATTGGCAGCTGCACTAATTCAAGCTATGAGGATATGGGGCGCTCTGCAGCAGTGGCAAAACAAGCACTAAGTCACGGTGTGAAGTGCAAGTCTCAGTTCACTATTACACCCGGTTCAGAGCAGATACGGGCCACAATTGAAAGAGATGGATATGTAAGTATTCTTTTTCCTCTTTGGAGTTGGAATATGGTTTTTTAAAAATCAGGTTGAAGACCAGCACCTCGACTGCTGTCTAATTCTGTTTTCTGTCTCCTTCAGTCAAAAATCTTGCGTGATGTTGGTGGAGTGGTTCTTGCTAATGCATGTGGGCCCTGTATAGGCCAATGGGACAGGTAAGATGTTACATATATGGAAAAACTATGTTGTAAGAGCCTTGCTTAGTGATTGTTTTGACGGAACCAATGACAGTTGCTAAATGAGGACAGTTGTGGTTGCTAAACTATAAATTTTCAGTATATCATTAGTTAATTATGAATAACTTTAAAAGTGGCTATTAAACTCTGAGCCAAACATCCTAGTGTAAATAATCAAATAAGATTACAGCCTATATTAAATTCAGTCTATGTTGTTAAGAATGTATTCTAATTTAGAATGTCTTGTAAAACTAAAGTACTTTAAGAATAGAGAAACCAAATTTTGGATGTGATACAAATCCATGTATGAAGTCATATAGGTAGGCCTTGATTTGCAACCATAATGGAGCCTATGGAGCCTATTACAATTGTAAGTCTTAAAGTGAGTCACCCACATGACTAACCCAATTTAAAGACTTTTTTTGTGGTGCTTGTTAAGCAAATCACCGTGTTTGTTAAGTGAATCTGTGGTCATTAAACAAGCCCATTGTTCACTAAAGGGGCATTCCCCCCCCCAAAAAAACAGAAGTAAATCCTGTTTTTTGGCAAAAATGTCATGAATTGCAGTCATGTGACCACAGAGGGCTGCAGATGGCTGTAAATGCTTGCTGGTTACCCCAACATGCATGACCATGGGGGGTGTGGGTGGCCAAAGGAGCTTTGGAACTGGGTCATAAGTAACTTGGGTGCAAGGGGTCTGTAGCAACTTTCAACAATTGCTAAGCAACCAGTCGTAAGTTAGTTGAGGAATGATTTTTACTTTGAACGGAGCGATATATAAATCTAAGTGCTATTGCTATTGGTATTGGCTTCGCTTGTCAGAAGTTGGTTGGGAAGGTTACAAATGGTGATCACATAACCCCAGGACAGCGCAGCTGTCATAAATGTATGCTAGTTGCTAAGCGCCCAAATTTTGATCACGTGACTATGGGGATGCTGCAGTGTGAAAATGGTCAGAAGTCACTTTTTTCAGTGCTGTTGTAACTTTGTAACTTCAAACAGTCACTAAATGAATGGTTGTAAGTCAAGAATTACCTGAATTTCAAATTAGCTGGTATTTGTGTGTACATCCTGAATAGCCGCCTTCTCAAAGTAGTTTACAGCTAACTAAACTCATTATTTCTTTTTTAATTATGGCTGCTACTAATAATTTGATTCTGTAAGCAGTTTTGATAGGTATAGCCTATACATATATGTTGCACTTTCTACTTTATGAATATTTTCATCTCAGTTTCATGATACCATAATTATGAGCAAAAGAGTTTAGATTACTAACAAAATTATGTATTTTCTAATATAAGCTAACGTGAAAAGATGTGAGTTGATGAGATTGTAACATTCCTTTGAGTTTGGGTATGAGGGCTTCCTATGGGTTTTGTGTGGGTTTTGTTTATTTACATCAGAGGTGGGTTGCTCCCGGTTCGGACCGATTCTTTAGAACCGGTAGCGGGAATTTCCCGCAGTTCGCCGAACCGGGAGTGATTGCCAGTTGGCCACACCCACGAACCGGGTCTCTCGGCGGCGCTATAGGCGGCGCCATTTTGTTTTTGGCTTCTGTGCACGCGCAGAAGCTGTTTTTGCTTCTGCACATGCACAGAAGCTGGGTTTTCGGCACTGCGCATGCGCGCGCATGGCGCGGGAGGAAGCGAACCGGTGGCGAGGTAAGTTAGAACCCACCCCTGATTTACATCATTCTATAGACAGTGTTTTATTTGAGTAGATTATTTCTTGTTCCAATTATTCAGCTTTTATATCTAATAGGATTTTTTCTATGAATTTTTAGAAGCATTAGCTTGAAGTAACATAAATTTTAGGAAGTTAACAATGACTTGCTCATACCCTTATGGTAGGATAAACTTTTTAATCATTGGAGAAACTTTCTTCCTTTGCAGAAAAGATACTAAAAAAGGTGAAAGGAATACAATTGTTACATCCTATAACAGAAATTTTACTGGTCGTAATGATGCCAACCCTGAGACACATGCATTTGTAACTTCTCCAGAGGTATAGTATATGACAAGTGTATGAAAGTAAACACAAATTGCTTAGCATAGTTTCACACATCACACTAAGCTAAAACCATACAAACCCATTGTGTATACAGGTAGTCATTGACTTACGACAGCAGTTGGGACCAGAATTTCTGTTGCTAAGCAATGAAGTCATAAAGCACAACTGCATCATTTAATGATGGCAATCCCTGCAGTCCCAGTTGCCGTAGTTAACTGAATTCCATGATCGTTAGGCAAGACAATTTCTTGCTGGCTTCCCACAACCAAAGTCAGTGGGGAAGCCGACAGGAAGTTGCAAGTCCCAGGCCCACAGAAGCAGAGCAAGGGGAAGATGCAAGGGAGGGTTGGGGAGGATGCATAAGAAATGCTGGGAGAGTCAGAATCTTTGTGCAAGACGTGTGGGTTGGGGACGATACACAAGAGTGTGAGGAAGTGTATGAGAGCCACTGTGTGGACAGGAAGGCTGCATGAGGGGGTGCACATGAGGTGCTGTGCGGGTCAGGAGGGTGTATGGAGATGGAGGCTGCTAGGGTTGGGAAGAGTGCATGATGCTATGCATGTCAGGAAAGATGTGAGGGGATGCTGAAAAGCACTGTGGGGTTGGAAAGAGATCAAGTGTGTGCACGAGAAATGTGCGAGTTGGGAAGGGTGCAAGTCGGTGCATGTAATAATATGTGGCAATGACCTTCAGAGACGGAAGATATGCTGTTTAGGAAAAGGTCATATAAAAGGTCATAGCCTGCAGCTGCAAGATGGCAGGAGAAAAAGGCTCAGAAGGGATTCTCCCCCCCCCCATTAAGTTCTCAGGCTATAAAAGAAATATGGGAGAGTACTTTCAGTCTTGCAGAGATTCTGAGAATATAGCCTTTCAGTAAAGCAGAAGTAGCTCATTTGGTTATATTTCCTGTCTGGCTTGCTTGGGAGGGCCGACAATGTGTGAGAATTGTCCAGTGGGATGGGAAAGATATGTGAAAAGTGCTGCATGAGTCAGGGATGATGTGCAAATGTCTGGTGTGACATTGCATTCATGTCACATCATGGGGTTGGGGAGGGTGGATGAGGTGCCATGCATGTCAGGGAAGCTGTGCCAGAAGGATGCATGAGGGTATGCAGATGGCTGGTGTTAGTGCAGAAGGGCTGGTGACAATGCGCAAGCTGGAGGGAGACTTACACCAGTGACTTGCAATCTTTCCTGCTGGGGAAGCCAGCAGGGAAGGTTGCAAATGATGACCACATAATCGCAGAGCATTTGACAACTCTCCCTAATTGCGAACGGATTGCTAGGCACACAGGTTAAGATCATATGACCGCGAGGGGCGCTTGGAAATCTGGAATTCTGATGACTGGTCATAACCATCATTTGTTCAGCACTGAACCAACACTGAATGAACTACTGAGGATTACCTGTATTAGAGAAAGAATGTATTTCAATTGCCTCCTTTTCTCGGAGGCCTTTACTTAATTAAGATTGTTTATTCAACTCTGGACCTATATTCCAATTTTTGCTCATCCAATACTTGAACTTCATGCTACAAGTAGCTTTCCCCAATCAGGTATTTCTCTTCATACCAATGTCAGGGTTTTAGTTGGAATAGTGGGTGATGGTTACAAAAATACTTAGTATGCTATTACTTGCAAATAAAAAGATAGAAATGAAGCAACCTTTTTTTTTTTTTTTTTATTTATTATTGTTTTCGTTTTTAATATTTGAAAAATTCTGGGTTTAATTGTGNACAAAAATACTTAGTATGCTATTACTTGAAAATAAAAAGATAGAAATGAAGCAACCTTTTTTTTTTTTTTTTTACTCATAATGGATTGCCTTTTCCAGATAGTAACAGCCCTGGCACTTGCTGGCACTTTGAAGTTTAATCCGGAGCTTGATTTACTGACAGGAGCAGATGGAAAGAAGTTTAAGCTTGAGCCACCTGATGCTGATGAGTTGCCAAAATTGGTACTTATTTTTTAATCTTCAGAAATTCTCTAGGAAGCATGTCTTCTCTGTCATGGTGACTCCATAATGAACAGCCTCCTTCCAGTGATTTGGATGGCTATGACCCTGTTGGCTTTTGGAAAAGCTATAAACCTGGCTTTTCTCCCTGGCATTGAGATGAGGACGTTAATGGAGCTGTGTATATATGGGTGGTGTACACATACGTATGTGTGTATGGTGTATTGGTAAGGAACTATTTTTAAGAAGCCTCAGTTTGATTCTTTTTAATGTATTTTGATTGTTTATTGTGTTTTTTATTTTCTGGCTACCCTACAGAGTTCCATTGACTAGATATATGGCAATATAATTTTATTTGGTAGGTAGGCTAACTATGTAGCACTTACTTAAGTACAGCTGTATAAAACACAAAATACTCCATAGATACCTTATGGGTTGTAATCCCCATGAACAATGGTATTACATTGAAGTGAGATAGGTGAAGAGTAGTAATTTAAGCTTTCAATAAAGGGAGGGAGAAAGGAAAATTATTTGAGTCAAACAGTACTTGAGGATGCTAGAGCAAAATGATTCAAGTGATAAAAGTCTTTATTTGGCTTATTGATATACACAAGATGCAGTGTGCATCCAACATCTAGCGTTTGCCTTTCCTTTCTAAATAATAATCCTTTCCTCCTTACAGTCACTTTTCCCTACTTTCTATTAGGAATTTGATCCAGGCCAGGATACCTATCAGTATCCTCCAAAGGATGGTAGTAGCCAACATGTGGATGTGAGCCTCACTAGCCAGCGTTTGCAACTGCTTGAGCCCTTTGACAAGTGGAATGGCAAGGACCTGGAAGATATGCTGATCCTCATAAAGGTAAGAACTGGAGGCAAACAGATAAATCTGAAGAGTTTTGTTTTGTGCGATTATTTGATAATATCTAAACTTTCTGTTTCACATAGGCTCTTATAAAGCATTTCTAATGCAAGGAACAAAAATAACTGAAGTGTATTGGTCCAATTATGTAGTGACAGCATACAACTACATTGTTCTCCTTCTCAATTTTGAATCATAGTTGCTCTGTATTTCTTTCAAACTGTTGCTTCTATGTCATAACACATCCACACATGTCATAGTACATAACACAACACCTGATTATATCCATGGCTATCCACAATTTGTTGTGGTCTACATGCAATCAATGAAGCAAAATCTTTTTTTTTTTTTGAAGTTTCTTACCTTTTCCATTATCTACAGTTTGTTTGCAATGTGATCTTGAGCATCCCTTTCTCTTCTGAATCTACCTTGTACATCTGGCACTTCTTGTTCCAGTCTGAATTGTAAAATCTTGAACATTATCTTACTGGTATCTGAGATAAGTATAGTTGTTTCATAGTTGGAACATGGCTTAGCACTGCTCTTTTCTGAAGTTGATATATAAATTTATCCTTTCCGGTGCCTTGGGCATTGCTATGTTTTCCATATTTACTTGCAAATTGCAAGTAGCACTTTGATTGCAGTATCTTGCAAAATTTTAAGCAATTCAGCTGGATGTTCATTAACTACTGAAGTTCTATGTATAGTGATATTTTAGAGCAGCGGTTCTCAACCTGTGGGTCGCGACCCCTTTGGGGGTCAAACGACCATTTCACAGGGGTCGCCGCGCGCGTTAGCCCGCCATCCTGGTGCCACCGTCACTTGCAGGGGTGAAATGCTCCCATT
>QLTV01004445.1:4338631-4363157 GCA_003457575.1 Thermophis baileyi
TTGTATAGGAAAGGCAATGTCAGCACCTGGGTGGTTCTTACCTTTATATATGTAGTATGCAATTCCTAATAAAGCCATCTTCTCTTCTATACAGCTATTAGCGAATGTGTGAGATCCACCTCCGCTTTCCTACCCAGTAAGAAATATTCCCTAGGCATGGGTTGCTGGTATGTACTGGATGTATTCACTATCCCTAACTTGCCTGGGACGCCATTAGTCAAACTTGTCTCAAGATAATTTGTTGCTTAAGGCAAAGGCGATTTCCCTCCCCGCTTCTCCCTCCCCCCCCCTCCCTTAGCCAGGCTACTCATTCAACCAGACTGGTAGATGAATCTCATTGCAGAAGGAAGGATGGGAAAATAGCATCTTCTACTACACTAAGGTAACAGGCCAAAGCTTCGAGGCCCAGGGAAAGCTGCACACGAGGCTCCTTTTTGCAAAATTTGCTTCCGTTCGGGCCCAGGTTTTCTTCCTACAGACCCTCTAGAGATTGAGCATTTGCATTTGGTAAGTTCTCGCAGAAAAGGCTTTGTTTGTCTACGCGAATTAAAGCAACTCATAGGACGCAGCCTTTCTTTTCTCTTCTCCCCCACCCGGCCAAGCCAGGTCTCTTTAAAATCTGGTACGCAAATCGCCATCCAAACCCCGCCCACCTTCCACTATTCCGACGTCAGGAGGGGAGGTTTCTCCATCTCCCCCCCCCCCGGTCCTTTAAATTCATCAGAAGGGCTGCTGGTAGTTTAGGAGAGAGGAGGAAAATCATAATCAAAGCGGGCGAGGAAGCGCAAAGGCGAAGACCTGAGGTAAAGCGTCGTGTGAGGGAACCACCGCTCGGGCGAAGGTAATTGATAGTTTCCCTGGGAGGGAGGCAAGGATGCTTTGCAAATTGCAGCTGGGCAGCTTTAGGAGGAAAACGGGAGCTGAACAAGGGCGAAAGGCGCCGCGTTGAGAAAGAAGACTCTCAGAGGTGCTGGAGCTGAATGCGTGGGCTTCCTATTTATGAGCATTGCGCTGGGACGAACAATTCTGCCTAACAGCCGAGTGAGATTTCGGATGTGCGCGAAGGGTCGCGTTGGATTCCCCTCCCCCACCCCCAATTCGTCTGGGTGCGCGCTTATGCACGTATATTATGCCTTTGAACAGCCTGCCGTTTGTCGCTGTTTCTTTGAAGCTGGGATCAGCCTTTCTTGCCTCTTATTCCTAAGGAAAAGGAGCTCTGGCCCCAGAATAAAAGCGCCAAGTGGGGTTTTCCCCAATATGTAGTAATCGGCTATAGCCCCTCACAGGGTATACAATTTGACGGGAGCAAGCGGCAAGGGGCCAGGATTTGAGGGCGGTGGGGGGCGGAGGAAGTGATGCGAAAACCGTAATTGGAGGTTTGTGTGTTTGCCTTAGAAAAAACATAAAGGCGGCCTGTAGGTTTTGTGAAATAATTCAGTTCCCGACACCCCTTTTGGTCTTCATCGCTTTTCCCCTCACTTGCCTCCTAATGCCTGGTTTCCTAGCACTGAGGAGGTTTCTGTATTCAGATCATAAAGATGGCATTCATCTCTCCTTAGATTAAATAGTGGTTGCAAATGTGCCTGTTTAACTATGGCTCCTCCATAAGGGTGCGACTGATTGTTCTGTGTAGGGGAGTGGTAGCCCTTGGAGGAAACCCAGTTATTGGTGGGTGGGTTTTCAAAATTGTTTACTTTCAGAGATGCCTTTTGTACAGAAGTTCCTTTTTTTTTGAAGGAGTGCTGAGTCCTGCTACAAATGTATAACATGGAAGTGAAAGTGATTGTGTTTTCCCTTGCATTGACCCTCTACCATTTTAGGAAAGGAATGAATAATTTAATCTATAACTCTTCAGTGGCATTTATATAGTTTTGAACGTTTAAAGAAGGAAGTATAAGAGAGGGACTATAATCTGTGACCTACAACAAAATAAAAGTGTGATATTAATCACACGTATATGGCTGTTTTTATAACCATGTTTTATGGCAAGATTTTAGGCTGGAGATTAAGAGGAGAAACCTAACATATCTGAGGGACTAGATTTGGAAAGGCTGTTTTGTGGCATTAGTAAATTATACATACACACACACACACACACACGTGTGAGTGTGTATATCTGCATCTAAAATAGGTTATCAAAAGGGTAACTGTTGCAGTAAAAATAAGATGTGCCAGTTTTAAGATTTAACATTGATTATGCCTCATACTTCTTTGGACCAAACGTAATTTTAGCTGATAATGCATGGAACATTATCTTGGATTGGATTTATATGTCTTTTAATCAGTTTGTTGTACTCACTCTGGCTATAGTTTAAAATGCTGATCTGTTTGAAAAGGGGTCTTTTGTTTTTATCAAGGCAACATTATATGGATAGATATAGTTGGGGCCAAAAAATCTGTTTTCTAATTCATTCCCGGCAGTTTAAGATAAATATAGTGCCTTCCCCCACTTTAAGTGTGCATCTTTAATTGATGGAGCCATTTAGTAAAAGAGGACAAGTTTGCTTGCTAGCATTACATGAAATAAAAAAAATATCTTCAAAGAACTACCAATGTTTCTCTTTTTTGAACTATGTATATATATAATAATTTGTTTAAAAACCAAGGATCTAATAAAAGGGCCAGACAGTGGAAACCAATTACCTCTTGGAAATCCAATTAAGTGTGATTACTTTTGCCTCTAGGTGAAAGCTTCCATTTAGTATAGTATCTACAAGCTTTCTGCATTGGAAGAACCAATGTATTTATTTAAACAGTGAATTTTTCTGGCAATTTCCCCTTGGTATGACAATATTTAGGGTACATGGAAGAATGATAGGATTTAAAAATTAAGAAATCGGGTTTTGGTATTGGTTATGGCTGTGTGTGCACGTGCATAAAAATGCTATTGAGGGATTTATTTTACCAGCTCAAATGGTGTCAGGGATAAAGACTACAAGGTTTTTCTCATTATTGAAACAATGCTTATTCATTATAATCCTTACTCAATAACTAATATAATTTTACAAGATTTATTTTAAGAAAAATAGAGAAAAAACTTATTAAATTAGTATTGCCTATCCAAGCAATTCATCCTGATATAGTTTGACACCAGGAAATTAGAATGAAAAGTTGATGGGCCATAATCTAACTTTGGTTTTAAATTGGAACATGAATAAAGCAGGCACAGCAAATTGAATTCTGGTCTAAACTCCATTTACTGATTGTGTTCTGTGAATTGTAAATTCAAGGTTCTCATTCTGTCTAGCATAAAATCCATATTTCTTTGGTACTGATATACAGCTCAAAATAAGCCTGAACAATCTAAGTACAGGTGATCCTCAACTCTTAACCATTTTTTTAGTGACTTACAAGGGCATTGAAAAAACTGACTTACTGGTCCTCACACTTATAACCATTGCAGCATCCCTATTGTCACATGATCAGAATTTGGGTGCTAGCAACCAACATGTATTTACTATGAACCAGTGGACAAATCATCTGTGTCTGAAGTGAACTTTTTTCATTATAGAACACAAATATTGTCTTCCCAACTCTGTTTTGAATATGAAACACTCATGAAATAGTTTGATTTTAGAATTTGAGAAATATTTCAAACTTCAGAGGTTTTGAGCTTACAACACTTTAGAAGTACTTGACAGGGCTGTTTAACACTTGAAGTAGAATAGATTATTCTCAGAACAATATGTTTCAGATTCAAAATAATTCAACTTAAAGCATTTTGCACACCACTGTATGTGCATATTGTATATACATGGACAAGGTTGTTAAAGCATGAGTTGCATAAGACATTCACACATCTTCCAACAAAGAATAGATATTAAATAAATAGACCCTATTAAAAAAAAGAAAAAAAAAGCCACCTGCTTCTAATGATATTATGTATATGCAACATGCTCCTCCTTTCTGGTTATTGGATAATGAAAAAATTAAATTACAACATTTAGATCCCGATGCACAAATAATGTGTAGAATTGGATACTTCTGCCTTGCCTTCAACAGGCAAAGTAAATTGCAAATATTCATAAAGACTTTCATAACTTTGTTAATGAAAACCTTAAGAGGGTTATAGTATTTACTAGTTGATCTTTGTTTGAATGTATGATGAGTAATGAATTAGAGACCTGTTTCTTTGTTGGTGCTTTCTCATACTGTGATATTACTTTCTGCATCTTCTTCTAAGACCACAGAACACCATGAACTATGATATATAAGAAACAAACAAACAAACAAACTTGCATATAGGTAGTCCTCAACTTACAACCACAATTACGGTAGAACCAGATTTTCTGTTTTATGTCTTCTTCTTTTTTGCCAGATTACATGACTCACTGCAGTTGTTAAATGAATCATGCGATTTTAAGTGAATCTGGCTTCGCCCATTGACTTTGCTTGTTGGAAGCCTGCAGGGAAGGTTGCAGATGGCGATCACATGACCCCGGGATGTTGCAACCATTGTAAATACTTGCCAGTTGCCAAGTCCCCAAATTTCAATCATATGACTATGGGGATGCTGCAACCTTTGTAAGCCCCAGGATTGGTTGTAAGTCACTTTTTTTAATGCCATTGCAACTTTGAATGGTTGCTAACTGAATGGTTGTAAGTCAAGGACTATCTAGTAAAATCTGAATCTGAAGAGGCATTGGCTTTGGGTCTCTAATTATTTTTACTTCAACAAAATTCAAGGCATCTTACAGTAAAACAATAAGGATACCAAATCTGGGCTACAAAAATCCAGGTGACCATAGATGACAGGAACAAGAGTTTTCTGTGTCATTTTGCTGCCATCTACTAGTTCAGGTTTTTGCAGCCCAAAACTCAAAGCCTAAATCACCAAAAAGAGCAGGTTTAATTATAACTCCTTGGAAATTCTGTCCTCCAAAGGTCCACTGCCTTGCAGCTAAGTATTCTGGGTTCTCATCTGGGACAAATGTTTGAATATATGTGTTGATATGATCTGCATAGCAGGATGACCTTCCGCATCTTATGCAGCTGGGATTTGGATGTCTAGCAGTAAATGAATACAAGAAATTGACAAAAGCTTGAAATACTCAAAATGAAGCAAAAGACATGAATATTTATATTGCATTCACCCATACACCCATTTAGCAATATTAAATCATAATGTTACATTAGCAAATATTCTTTGTATTGCTCTGGCAACTAATTCTAACCAACTATATATCTAGTGACAAATTGGAAATCTGTACGACTAAATAACAAACTGCATTATCCTAAAATGCTATGGTGTAGTTTTGAAGGCAGCCTTAAAAATATTGGCAATAGGTTTGGGAATGTCAAAGGAAATATTTAATATTTGGAATTAATTTTAGCACCATGCAGTGATAAGATATTCTATCAGTAGTTTTTTAAGGGTCGACTCGACACATTTATGAAAAATTGATGATATTTATCCTAGTAACTAAAACCAGAACAGGTTTATTCAGAGATAGGAGGCTGTAACTGGTAAATAGCTGCTGCTTGCAGGCACTCACGATAATGCTCTCATTTTAAATTTCCAAGGGATATGTGGCTAGCAGTTACAAGATCAAGTCAGAGATGGTTCTCAACTTTTTGTATACAGAAAAGAGATATTAAAAATTATTTTACTAAAAAAATGCTTAAGAATTTGTAAACAAATCTTGGGCCCAGAATGAATAAGAATCAATAATAAACAGTCTATAAGGGAAAGTTCTGCATTCCTATGCTCCATTAGATATTTTTCAGAATTTGTAGTATCATCTCAATCATCTAGCATGATTTTCAGAGAGCAACAAAATAGTTTTGATCCTTTCTAAAGCTATAAACAGTTGAAGGATAGGTAATAAGTGCTGTTCTGCAATTAACCAACTTCCTGATGGATTAATTATGTATAATTAAAGTCTTATCCTACAAATAGAATGGATATCTGTTCAGAGACAATATCTGAATATTGGCATCCCTATCTTATCGCTTTTGTCACATTTTTGGCCTAAAATATAAATTCAGATGGCAATGGGAAACCAGTGTTCTAACTGGAGTAATGTTCATATACTTATGTAGTCCTTAGCACAAAGCAGTACCTTTCCATTCTTTTAAAATGGCTAATAAGCAGACCCAGGACTGCTTCCTGAAAGAGGAGATAAAATGCTGCTTCTAACATTGACCTGGATCATATAATGTATTTGGGTTTAACATTTTGGGTAAACCAGACAATAATTATAATTAATATACTACATTTTAAGTTCCTGTTGAAAACTTTGTTCTTCACCCAGTCCTTCCAGATATGAATGTTAGAAAAGTATTCTCCCCCCCACCTTTAATGAATATGTTTTAAAATTATTTTAAATGTTGTTTTACTATATTCTTATTGTAAATCTCAATACATGTGGCATATGGAGTAGTATATAATTGTATTTAATACTTAAATAATTAATAGTACAGAAACTAGATGTTATTATGTACTTGAATCATGGTTAGCTCAGTGTGTGAAACCTGACACCGTTTCCTCTAACTTAGTGAAGAGCTCCTATAAGCATCTGTAAGTAAATGATTGCCCACAGAGCAGAGCGAGAAATTGTTTTGTCTAAAGCCTTATTCTTTCAAGGAAAAACTAACACTGGTAGATCACACACTGATGTAAATGGTGCCAAAGAGCACTAGATAAGCCATTATTTTCATCCTCTTTTGACTCTTTTCTATTATGATATAATACCTAGTAGGCTGCCACAGGAAAAACAACAGAATATCCTTATCAGAGTAATCTGCACTTTTTTTTCTAATCCTAATTAATTACATGAAATGGAGTTAACTTTAGAAATTACTTCAAAGAAGAAAGAATTTTTGAGTTCTTGCCCTGAGTTAGCTGCAAGATGGCCAAGGAGTATGTCTGAATGTAGAGTGAAAGAGAAGATGATTATCAGTCCACCGATCTGCAGTCTGAGTTTCCACATTTGATAACATTCTAACCGAAAATATCACAACAGAACTTGCCTATGAGTTTTTTTTAGTAATGAGAAGTCACCAGTTAAGTGGGCAGTTCTGATATTCAAAAATTGTTGGGGAATTTCTTCTTCCCCTGGAAAAATTGTTCACCCAATTTTCTGCCCCAATTAATGGTGGTTAGATGCCTTTTGAAACTAAGTTATAAGTGCTGTTTCTAGCTGTAAAATCTGCAGCCTCCTAAAGAACATACATAGGAATATGGGAAAAAATGCCGTAATATTCCAGGGTATTTGAAGGAAGAAGTGTGTGATAATATCTCTTCATAAAAGCATGTGAAGATACGCTAATGAGGATATCTTTATGCTACATTGTCATTTTTACATTGTGACTGCTTGAATTGCATGTAAAATCTATTCCCAATCAGCAATTTAGTGTATCAGTCTAGGGCAGGTTTCTCTAATGTGGCATCCTCAAGAGTATTAGAGTATAAGTCCTCACCTCATTTAGCATACCTGGAAGATAAATAAACATTACTGTTCTTAATATTTGATTTTAATATGTTCTCGTTCCTTGCTCCCTTTAGTTATTTCATACTGGACCTAGTTTTGGGTAATAAATTCAAGCATGAAATGAATTAATTAGCATGTCCTGCCTTTGCAGTTTGATTCTTTGTGTCTATTACCGGTTTTTATGTGCTGAGGGAATGCAAGTACATTTAGCAGCAAAATGTTTCAAACCAAAAAGTTAGTTGGTATATTATGCATTATATTTAATGCAATGGGCGAAGAGAGATCAATATCTCTATATCTTAGAGAGAGAGAGAGATAATAGGAGTAATTGCTGGTTTTTTCCCCTTGAAGAGAGCAAGGTACAGAGTACAGAGCATTGTAAAGCAAAAAGGAGGGAAGATGCAGCCATCTTTCTTGTCCAAAGAACAACACTTCAGCAGAAAAGTCTCTTGGCCTTGCTGCCTGGTTCTTTTCTACTGTAAAGACCTCTTAGTTTTTACTTTAGTCCAACGTTTCCCAACCTTGCCAAATTTAAGATGTGTGGAATTCTGGGAGCTGAAGTCTACATAACATGAAGTCATTAAGGTTGAGAAACACTGCCTTAGTGTATTGTGTGAATCCATTAATTAGTTATTATTTGCATAGTATAGTTTATGGCATAGTGTTCTAGTAAATCTGTGGCTCTTTTTCCCTACTCTGCTAAGGATTTGTTTCCCATGGTAGCCTTGGAGAGGCTTACTTTACACTCTGGTTTGTCCGAGATTCTCCCAGTTTTGCACTTCAGTCTTTATGATTAAGGAATTTCTGAAAAGTAGAATGGCATAGCTTCACAAAAGAGGAGCATGAGCCTAGCTGTCTGTCATGACTCTTTCCTTTGTCTGGCAAAACAAGTTGAAATGGCAGAACCTGTGTCCTCACTTATCTGGGAAGCCTTGGTTTAACCACTGAACTTCACCAAGGAAAATACAGTCTTAATAGGACAATAGACAATTGTGAGATAAAATCTTCTATTTTAAGATTTAAGACTGTAAGCAGAGTTCAAATAATCCAAAATTTGGGAGTTGATGCTGTATTTCCATAAAAATGGTTAAGTCTGTTTTGGAATTGAGCCAGTATTTTCTAGGGCTTGCTTCTGCCCCAGATGTATGCTATGAATGTTTCATGTGGGAAGGTAGGCTCTGCAGTGTACAAGGCTAAGGACTTCCAAGAAATGCACAATACTAGACTGCCTTAGGCTGATATATTTAGTCTGCCCTGGATCAAAGAATGAGTTGCATTCCTGTCCCTTGCATTTCATAAGAAATAACTCACTGAGAATTTGACATTGACATACATTGTTTGCCATGTGATGCATAAATCTTTTAGTAGTAGCAAAACCAGATGTTTGCTATTGCCAAAAAGCTAGAAGATGACTGAATTACTGTTCCCTAAAAGTTGTTCCCTCAATTTTTGGAGAATCTTGCAAAACATGTATTCCTCTATGTCTGCGTTTGTCTTTTAGGGTACTTTGTGATTTGTTTAATGAAGATTGTTGAATAGGTCACCACTCGCTACTTTCACACATTACACTAAATCATATGAAAATATGGCTGAGTTCATACAACAAGCAGCCAAAACAAAACAAACCATATCATGGCTTTGCATGATGCCCTTGTCTAGTTTCCAAACAGACAACTAAACTGTGAATGGTGAGGATGAAGATGGTTGCTAAATATGAAAGTAAAAATAATTAAAAACTCATTTCTTTTAATAATTGTGGCTGTATCTTAGAATGCAAAGTAAAGATATGCATAATTGGGAAGGAGAGTGCTTAGGATATAAGAGCCACCAGATTAGGGTGGCGGTGTGCTAAGTAATTGAGAGTCAAGCTGCATACAAGTTTAATAAATTATGGCTGTCTGTATAGTCAACCAGGTGTTTAGTTTGGATTTGGCATTTGTGTCCACCAACTGAGTCTTTCCCAAGACTTAGGCCAGGCAGATGTCGTTTGATGGCATTAAAGGTATTGTTGCAGGATGTAAGCGTTTCCAAGTAAAGTTGTTTTTTGCAGCTGATTAATGGTGGTTTTGTCAATGCCAGTGATGTTCAAGTGGTACTGTAGATGTTTTAGAATTGCACCCAAGGTGCCTATTATTTATTATTGCAGTATTGTTATTCCCTGATGACAGAGAGAGGGGGAAAGACAGAGAAGGGAAGTTTAGATGCATTTTGAAACAGTCTTCCCCAGCCTGTTGTTTTTCAGGTGTTTTGGGTCTGGAATTCCTTCCTTGCCAGCATTAAATGGGAAACATTTTTGCAAACACACATTGTATAGCTCCCCAGTGTTCTCACTGCCTGGCTCATCCCTTACTGTTTTAGAGAGATTCTTCCTTTGTACTATTAATACAGTTATGATGTGTGTGTGTGTATATACACACACTGAATTATCTCAGGAATTACATTAATGTTGTTGCAGCTTCTTATCAAAATTGCCATGAACTAAAAAAAAAAAATCCTTAGGCAACTTATTCCTTTGTTTCTGTCTTGCATTGCAAGTCAAACTTAAAAGCTGAGCACTGCTGCTCATTTAATTTTCCACTGACACCGATTCTCTCATTCCAGGAGACAGACCTTCCACCATGTCATCTGACCAGACATCTCAATCTACGGTACCACCTCTCCACTCTCCAAAGTCACCTGTGTGGCCTATTTTCCCATTCAACAGAGAGGGAAGCCGGATTTGTGAGAGGGGTAGTCACCTTCTTCGGGATTTACCCAGCCCTCTTCCCACAAAAAGAACAAGGACTTACTCCGCGTAAGTATCCAAAATTGACCAGAATTATGGATTTTTACTTTAGAATTTGATGACATGGAGCCTATTAGCTGAAGCTGGAAGAAGTGAGGAATTGCAGTGATAATTGTATCTCTATCCTTGTTCCCAGGTGCATGTAGTTCTGTTCTATTTCTCCCTGATTCTCTACACATTATGATCCTAGAGAAAGAGTTGAGCATTGCAATGTTTGCAATGCTGCTTTTTTTTGGATAACTTTGATTATTCAGTTCCCCACATAATGAGAATACCAAATTGTACCCATATTTCATTAAAATTATCGTAAGAGCCTTTTTGGATCAGGTCATAGCCCTGTTTAATCCATGATTTTGTGTTATACCATTGCCATTTCAGTGTATTTAATCCTGGAAGTGCACATATGGGAGCAGGTTATACATGAGAAATCAGACTATTCCATTCCATTAGAGAAGGAAATGGCAACCAACTTCAATGTTCTTCCAAGAAAACCAAATGGATATTCCCAATCAAGACAATATATTGGAAGCTGAATGTCTCAGGTTAGAAGGTATCATATACAATAAGCTATTGGGGAAGAATAGAAAGCAATAGTAGTAGTACTGCTGCTGCTGCTGCTGCTGTAGATTAAGGTTGAAAGAATGTCCAGTCACTGAGATGCCCAGAGATACAATGCAAGTTTGATACTATTGTTACATACATCATTAGTCTGTGGAACATCAGAACCATAAATCAAGGTAAACTTGATGTTGTCAGTAATGAATATTGACATTGTGGGGATCAACAAACTGAAATGTACTGGAATAGGTCACTTTATATCAGAGGAGTATTAGATTTAATGTGGATGAGAAATCATAAAAGTGGGATAGCCATTATTAATTCATATCAAAGACAATATTGTGCTGATCCAATACCACAGGTGCAGAGGAAGTAGAAGTTGAATAGTTCTGTGATAATGTGCAGTGCTTTATTGATATAACATCCTCTCAAATGTCATTCTTGTTATAGGTGATTGCAGGGCTAAACTTGAAATAACATCTGGAATAATGGAAAAGTTGGCTTCAGTATAGAAAGGAAGCAGGAGACAAACTAAAAGAGTTCTGCTGAGGCAATTTAACGTTTAAAGCAATTTACTTCTTTTAGTAATCTAAAAGATTTTAGATTAATTTATAATCTAAAAGATGGCTTTACATATAACTGAATCAGACTGAAAATATATGCTGTGAGCAAAATCAAAGATTTCAGCCAGCAAAAACAAGATCTGGTGTGACTGCAGCTCAGATCATGAATCCTTTATAGTTTAAATTAAAGAAAACAAACATTCATCAAACCGATAGCATACAATTTCATCAACAGCAATGATGGTAAATAATATATTTTATGTAGTAGATATGATAAATGAAAATTCTGGACTGATGTTTGTAACATGTGCTATAACATTTGTAAAGCTGGAACAAAATAGAAATATCCTAATATGCAGAAAGTACAAAAGAAGGTGAAATGACTGTGTGTTGATATATTGAAAGTAGTTCAAAAGCAAGAGGCAACAAATGTATTTGCTCAAGTAAACATCAAGTTCCAGAGAAGAGCAAGAAGAGACAAGAGACATCCACAGTTTCTTTAGATTGCATATTTAAATATAATAATAAAGAAAAAATAAAATACTTGTTTAAGGAAATCATGGAAGTTAAGAAAATCTATTACATAATGGTGGACTCCATAAAAGACAACAAACACAAAGATATATTGGTGAAAAAAGATGGTATAAGTAAATGGAATATCTGTGTAATTGAAATAAAAAATTGATTATACAGCTAAAGAGATGACATAGTTAAATGAGTTCTAGAAAATATTGCTAACAAAAATGTGTAAAAGTTGATGAATTACTAGCCAAATTAACCAAAATCTTTCAAATTGATGCAATTGAAATATAGATAGTCCTCAACTTATGACTCTTCATTAAACAGCCATTCAGAATTACAATGATTCTGAATAAGAAGCACTTACAGTATGAGGGGTGCTTGGAGTTTCAATTGTTACAGCATCCAAACGTGATCATGTGATTACTTACCGTGTTTCCCCGAAAATAAGACCCTGTCTTATATTTTTATGAACCCTGAAATAAGCGCTTGGCCTTATTGCCATGCACTCAAAAGCCCGATTGGGCTTATTATCAAGGGATGTCTTATTTTGGGGGAAACAGGGTAGTAATCATGTGATTATTAAGTTCTGACATTCCTTATCCGGTTCCCACAAACAAAGTCAATGGGGAAACTGGCAGGACGTCAGAAGTTATTGTCACGTGAAGTCCTTGCTTAATGGTCCAGATCCACATAGTCATGTTTAATTTCAGCAATTGAGACTACCAGAATTGCAATTGCTAAGTGACACAGTCACAGGAAATTTTACTTCACAACTGTGTCATTTATCTGTTGTAAGACAATTGCTGTTGTAAGCCAAGGACCACTGTACCGTTAACAGTTCGTAATCTGTAGGAGCCAAGGTACTGAATTAGATCAATTAAGGAAGCTTTTTAATTTTAATTTTCAGTACAATAGTAAAAGCAAATACAAAGAGAAAAAAATACAAAGAGAAAAAAAATAAAGTGCAAAGAAAGAAAAAAAATTGAACAAAAAGAGGAAAGAAGTAGAATCAAAAGAAAAGAAATATGCAAAGAAGTGACTGCCAGTCTTCATCACAAATAAAATAAATTTGATAACTCATCATCCCCTGTAAGCTTACAGATATCTTTTCCCCCCAGCCTATCCCTTTTATATGCAAAAGTATAAATCGTCAACTTTTCAGTCCTGATATTAGCAAACTGTCCCTAAAGAGTTACCAGAGCTTTACAAAAACATGTCATATTTTAATATTGATCACGCAAACTGTTATATTCCTTTCTTTTACTTCTAACTATCTCAATCCTTAATTCACTTTCTTTTTCCCATTGCAGAGGCTTCTTTGAGGCTTTTTCACAGGCCATGCAAGTGGAAGGCCGCTCCATATGTGTGAGTCCAGGTGGGCGTGGGCGCCTGCCTCTTGGACAAATGGAGCTGCGTGCACATGTGCATGCTTGCCCACCGCTTGCATGGAACCATCCCCTCTCCCCTCCTGCTGCTGCCATCACCGGTTTGTAAAGCCGGAAAGGTTGGGGACTGCTACTTTAGCAGATATTTTTTGTAAATCCAATGGAAAGTCCTTATCCAGGTTAACTGAGAGCTTTGAAGATTAGTTTTACTTTTGGGGTTACCTGTTGACTGCTTTTTTTTATATAGCGAACAAATGGTGGGTCAATTTGATTGATAGATTCACAATTTTCCACATCAGGGACATTTTTTTGAGTATTGTAACATAGTATTAAATATAGATGGGAAAGTTATAATTACTTGTGGACTTGTTATGTAAGGGGAAGAGAATGTATCAAATATTTTCGATGTATTTTTTAGCATTCAACCAGGGTTAACATTTTATATTTAATATCAGTGTGAATTCCTTATCCAGGTAATTGTTTTAGTTGTCTTTTATATTTCCCCTTTGATTTTCAAAACATTAACCAGCTTCTTTTGTGAATCCAGTAAAATGTTCTCAATTCTTTATCTGTTCCCTGTGTTGTAATCCACACTTTTTCCTGTAAATTGTTATTTCCAGGTTGAATGCTTGGTCTGTTTTATAATCCACACTTTTTAAAAATTAAGTCTTTCTGATTCCATTATTTTTGCAGCAAGCAAAATTTGCTTCACTTCTGTCAGTCCTTCATTAGTCTATCCATAAAAGCAGACATTGATATTGTGGCTACTAATTTCTGCACCCATTCTTCGAAGATATTTTTTAATATTTCAGTTGTTATGGTATTTTTGTGTCATTTTGTAAATCCCAATCCTAAAGACAAGTTTTTTTTTCTTTTTTGCCTGGACTTTAATCCCCTCTAGTGTCCAATTTAAATTGTAAGGTCTCTTATCTATGTTATGGCTTGCGGTATTCAAAATAATTCTGGTTCTCACCAAAAGCTGTTTATTTTATATAATTAAAAACAAAAACAAAACAAATGAAGAAAATTGGATGACTTTGAATTATGGTGCTTGAAAAAAATGTTTGAGAATACTTTGGTCTTCAAGAGGAACACATTATTCAATAGTAGAAGTAATAAATGAATTACTCACTTGCAATATTAATAATGAATCTGAAACTTACATTTTGAACACATAATGTGAAAGCATCAATCATTGGATAAATCCTAATGCTTGGAAAAATCAGACAATTGAAAAATCAGAAGTCAGGTTGGCTAAATACTAATATTGAAGATACAAACATTAAAAGAATTCAAAGTAGTAGCTGGCAACAGATAATCCTGGTGTAGCCTGCTCTATTGGCAGCATTTCCATGTTGGCTGACTGGTTGGGGCCTCTCCTCTGGAATTGGGACAAGAAGGAGCCCTGGAAGGGATGGCTGGGAAATGTAGTCCCCAGCAGGGGAGAAGGACAAAATGGAGGAGCTGAGGAAAAAAGGATTGAGAGGAAGCGAAAAGAACAAAGCTGCTACAAGGAAAAGAGGCTGCACTCCTTCAAAAAGAGAGAGAGATTGCCACCCCAAGGAAGAGAGGACAACTATATCTGGGCCTAGAGACTGGATCCTGGCTGCCACAAGAGGGAGGCTCCTTAGGCCTCTATCTAGGCCCACAGAGGACATGTTTTTGAGGCAGCAGGATTGGTGAGGGGTCATTTGGCCAAAAAGGACAGTCTTTGGGGCATGTTTAGTTGAGCAGTGTTGTCCACTAGATGTTTTATATTATTGTGTCATTTAACTTGATTTTTATCTTAACGGCCATTATTTTTAATAAAGTCAATAACTCCCTCCACGTGTATTGGTGTGCCTGGGCCATGTTGGGCTGGTCACCTGGAAAGGGATAGAAGGGCCTGATTGCCAGTGGCCCTTTTGGGGGAAGCGCTACACTGGCAAAATGATGTCCATTAGCTCATGAAAAATACAAAATGACTGAACGACAATAGTGAATCCTGGAGAATCTAATTTATAGATTGCATTGTTGAAATAGTATAAACAGCCTGAGATTAGAAACATGTACACACATGAATCTCCAGATGTTGAATTCTAGGTACATCTCCCATGAGCCATAGCTAACATGGCCAATGGTGAAAGGTAGTAATAGCTTAAATTGCATAAAACCTGGAGGGCGCCATGGTATCTATCCTTGTATACATACTCAATATCAGAAGTAGATAAATAAAAAATATAGGGTAATATGTTGGCTGGTCTTATGAGAGGTATATCAATGATGTTTTTCAGTGTTGCCTATTATAGCATAATTACTCTTTGTTTATATTTTACTCACTTTAAGTATCCTTCTCACGAAGAAGCATATTGTTAATGAAGGTAATAGTTCATAAGCAAGAATGGAGGTTTTTAAGAAGATATTGAACAACCATTTGTCTGAAATGGTATAGGCTTTCCTACTTGAGCATGTGGTTGGACTAGAAGATCTCCAAGGTCCCTTCCAACTCTGTTATTCTGAATACTAGAATAGCTCAGCTTGATTTTCATTTTTGATTTTTTCCCCTCTCTTTTTTTCCTAGGACGGCTCGTGCTTCTGCTGGTCCCATCTACAAAGGTGTATGTAAGCAGTTTTCACGCTCCCAGGGCCATGGTTTCATCACTCCAGAGAATGGCACAGAAGACATATTTGTACATGTTTCTGAGTGAGTTCTATGGGGAATGGAACATTGATGTCTTTAGTGGCTTATGTGTTTGTAAGTCAGGATCCCTATTTTCTCTCTCCATCCCAACTTCTATTATTGACATTATTCTATTCTTATGCACTACATTTTTTCACATATGGATACTGACAGAAAAAAAGATGAACTTTCTATTTTTTCTGCTTTCTCTACATACTCCAATACAATAATCACTTATATACATCTGTGTTGCAGTCCTTCCATTTCAATTTCTATAAGGAAATACTGTTCTCCAGAAACTTTCTGTTGAGTCACTTGTGGAAGGATAAAGGTTTACAAACACATGAATACATATTTGGGGTGAGCAGAGCAGTCAATTTGTCCCCCTTGATTTGAGAATTTGTAAGGTAGCTCAATCATTGCATTGGTAAAGAATGCCAGTTGGAGAGCTGTTCAGGTGATACAATACCTGTCTAATGGGATAGATTCCTAAAAAAAAAAAAAGTTAGTGCAAGGATCATGGTCCCATCACAAATGGTCCCATCAATATTCCCTATCAATCAACTTGAGGAAAAGTATGATTGGTTCTGAAGGCACTTTCACAGCAGGTGAATGAGTGGCACCTAGTGGTATAGACAAACAATATTTGGACCAAAACTTATGTAAACCAGATCAAGGTGAAAGTACATTTCAGAAAAAAGCGTATAGACATTTTTATTGTAGTATAGTATATGTAGTATAGTACATTCTTATTTTCTATATCAGCCAAGTACATAAAGGGAACAGCTAAGAGGCTGAATTATCAATGTTTTCTCTTAGAAAGGAGCAGAGGTTTCTTGTGATACGTCAGCAAGATGGGGACCCCTCCACCTATCAATTGGCCCATTCATGACAGTGAAGCACATTATGTTCCAGAACTGTGGTTCTTCAAATTTGTCTTAGTGGAGATGAGGAAGAAGCCCTTGTGCCATCTCCTAAAATGCCCAGACATCATCTCTTACAGCCTCACTGATTACTTGGAATCAGAAGGCTGCAACTTTGTGCTTGAAAAATAAATGGAAATATCTCCTACATTCTAATTTTCTAGCTACCATAGTGGAAACCATTTTGGCTTATATACCATTTTATTTGGTATGCCCGTGAACAATAATACAAATGAGTCTTGTGGCATCTGGAGCGGGATAAGAACTATTGAGATTCTTATAAGAGGTCTTGAAAAAAAGGACTTAGCAGCTAATACAGTACATAGGCAGCTGATATTGATGAGGAACATCTTTATGTGGTCACTTTTACACATGCTGCTTCTGCAGAGCTGCAAAATTTCTCTCACACTGATCATTCACCATTTTCTTTTATCAGTTCTTTGAACTCTAGTAATTGCTCTCTTTGAACTCATCAAATCCCATTAACCTCATCTTCTGGAAGACAGTCTTTCTGGTAGTCTTAGCTTCAGCTACATGGGTTGGGGAACTAAGTCCTTTTCGGAAACAGGGAAATCTATGTATATTCTATCAAGACAAGGTGATACTAAGAGCAGATCTCTGCTCCATATCCCAAGTCCCAAGAACTCAAATAAATCTCCCACTCTACTGAAAGGAGATAAATTCAGAGGCAGTTCAAGAGACTAAAGGTCAAATTATTAAGTATTGTCCTGTGTTTGCTGTTATACATTGTTCTTTCATTTTTGAGAGTCTATGATACCATCGAGATATTTTTTTTGATACAGTGAATTATTCAACAAAGAAATTGAATTACATTCAGGTCAGTTAGTATATTCAGAAATCAGTGTACATGATTGAAAATAGGGATTTCAGAGAACAGGAAGAAATCTTGCTGTAAATTTTGTAGCTGGAGGAAGTTGAATTAACCATTTTCTGTTGTCATCTTTGGCTGGCTAAAAGGTGCTTCATAATAAATGCAGTAGAAAATGTTATTAAAAATAAATTTGGGCTAATATTCCAAACCCTAACATTTTATTTTCTCCTACGTTGGCAGAACTCTTCCTAAATTAGAGTGCTACAAAATGCATCATGTTTGGAGGAATGTAATTCACATCCTGTTATGATGTTTAATTTTATACAGTTTTCTTTGATAGTTCTACTGTATATGTTAAGGTTTTTTTAGCAATTGCTCATTTAGATACTGATTGACGCTTACTAAAGGGAATGCAGTTGTTTTAAAATTTGTTATGCCTTGTCTGACAAGTTTTAATTACATCGATTTGTTTCCACCATATTTTTATTCAGAGTTCTGAAATGTTCCTTCTTTTTGTTTTTCAGCATTGAGGGGGAATATGTCCCGGTAGAAGGAGATGTGGTCACATATAAAATCTGTCCCATCCCACCAAAGAATCAGAAGTTCCAGGCTGTGGAGGTGGTGCTCACTCATTTAGCACCACATACAAAGCATGAAACATGGTCAGGACAAATAATTGGCTCATAAACTACTTCTTGAGCCTGCAGGAAGTGGAGTTGAATGATATGGTGGGTGGTGGAACTACTGGAGCAATGAAAGAGCCAGGCTGGCAATTTTTGTTTGCTGTGTGACATGTTTGCAACTTTATCTTGTCTTTTCTAAGATCTAATCTTAGTTTGTAAATGTGTTTTTTTTGTTATAGAAGGGCAAGCAAGAAGTGGAAAAGTGTTGCTGGGTAGATTTACACTTAAGTCATGAATTCCTGACTGTACCCAATAGGACGAAAGAAATCTACTATCAAAGTAGTATATGTTGGCCACAATGATATTTATCTGGTTCTATTCTAAACAAATTAGTAATGAAATTGTCTATTATCCTATCCCTTTAACAAAAATCTCCCTTCCATTTTCAGCAGAGGCTGTTGCATTGTTATTATGCACCCTTCTCAGCCAGAACAGGCATTCAGTGAAATAGTATTTTTCGTGGCACAGTTCTGTATGGTCCAAACATGGTGAAACTGTCATTCTTTCAGAATTTTCTAAATCACCTGCAGGAATGCTTGAAGTTTGTTTTTTGTTTTTGGGGGTGCTGTGTGTATTTCTTACATGTATAATCATATGCAAAGAAAGAACCTATAGGTTTGCTCCTGCATATGGATCACACTTCTCTAAATTTCTATTTATCTTTGGCTGAGTTTGAGATCTATCACTTGTGTATATAATTATTGCTATAGCTTCAAGTCTTCTTTCAAAAACCTTTCATGCACAGGGTCTGAAATAATTATGCAGTAATCCAATAGAATATAACACTAAGGAAGGAGCATTTTTAAAGACAAATTAATAACTCACTGTGAAGTTTTGTTCAGATATGTCTAAAATGGGTGGAGGGATTTTTTTGGTCTTATAAAAGATGATGTTACCAAAATCAGGATCTTCTGCTTGTTGTCATGCAAGGAAGTCAGTAAATTTTGCAAATAATTCTTTGCTGGAGGTAGCTGAAGAAGGAACTTTTCTAAATGTATTAATCTCAAATTGACTTAAATTTTTTCCATGCGCACCACAGTGGTTTGTCCCAGGTAGCCTGAACTGTAGCAGTATCTTGCTTCCAGACTGTTGTGATATACATTCAGATTATACCTAACAAATAACTTTTCTTATTGTTTTCTCTTAATTGTAAACTAAGTTGCATCTGTTTTTTAAAAGGGTAGCAAAATATAATACAGGAATGGTAATATATGATCTTCCATTAATTGCAATTAAAAGTATGTGTCCAAGGGTATTCTAGAATTCAGCCTCTACTGAAATGTGTTGTTTTGCTGACATTGTACTTTTCATATAAAGTGTTAAGTATTGCCCATGATTGCATTTGTGTCTATTAAAAGTAATACATAATAATAAAATCCCCTGCAGATGAAGCTTTCTTTGTTAGAAGATTATATTATTATTAACATTAAAAGGGACTAGAATGGTCTTCTTAACATAGTGTCTCCAGATGTTACTGGGAGGTGCAGTTCCAACTCATTTGGTCTGTATTATGCTAGGAAAATCTGAAATAAAATCACCAGGAAGCATCTGTTTCATCCTCTTATATTATGAATGATAGTTTCTGGCCATGAAGATCTGCTTGAAAAATAGCATCTTTGTGTATTACACTTTCACAGATGTAGGTTTCAGTATTATCTGCATGTAATTGCACTTCTGAATACTTTTCACAACACATTTCCTCAGAATGGATGTTTAGGCTAATTCTCCCATTCTCCCTTCTGTTGTTCAAACTTCAACATTTTAATGATTATCCTCTATGTGACTGGAGAAAGAGGATTATGTGTAAAAGAGATGAATAAATGTTCAGCAGAGGTAAGATTAATGGGTAGTATTAAATAAATGGTATCTAGTAGTATTGTCCTTCAGTTGTTCAAATTCTATCCAGTCTTTTCCCCAACATCTTAATTCCCCAGGATATACAGGGTCTTGTTTAAAAGCACAATATTGATTTAGATGCATTAAGAAGAGTTTCCCAGGATACCATGTACATTCTCAGAACTTGCATGGAATTGTCAGGCAGTCTAAACTGTATGGTCTGCCAAGTTGAAAGCATATGGGCAGTGCCACACTGAAGTTGCATGATCTTGAGAGAAAAGATGTACATGGATAGTAATTTTTTAAATTAATGCATGGAAGCAAGCACTATACTTCTAGGAATTAGTGGGTGTGTTTAAGTAAATGAAGTAAGTAAGAATGTGAGAGATGAGGATTTAGTGAGGCTCTCTTCAATGAGATGAGGAAGTCTGAAAGTAGAGCCTAATGGTACTGCAGTATGCTGGAATAAAACTGGTGTCTATAAAAGATATGCTTTTTTGTATTTGGGATGTATTTCCAGTGTCCTTAATGAGTTTGTGTGTGTGTGTGTGTGTGTGTGTGAATGTCTGTCCAACATACTTTTACTGTTCCTATTTGTGGGATTTCAGCCCCTTTGATCTTTTACAAACTTGCACTTAGGTGTGAGGTGAGATGGGGAGGGTTCAAGATAGGCTGTTGCTCTGTAGAAATAGACATTTGAAAACAGCCTAATGTTCATATTTAGTTTTCAAGGGGGACATCCCACACAGATAGTTTAGTCCTACAGTATACTGCCAACCTAGATTTATGGCAAATTTCATGCAAGGTAGCCAGAGGGCGTTGAGTTCCGCTCTATTTATATTTCAACCCAAAAGATTAAAAGAGAAAGCCCTCATAGCTATAAGGATTTGGGGACTTCCAAATGATACCAGAACTAGCTGTAAGGATGCCAGTCTAATGCAGTGTTTTTCAAACTTGGCAACTCCAACATGTGTAATTCATATCCCAAATTTCCATAGCCAGTCTGGGGAATTCTGGGACCTGAAGTCCATATGTTAAAGTTGCCAAGTTTGAAGAACATTGGTATAACACAAACTTTCCCAACTTAGTTCCATTCTGATTTGATAGGGCTATCACTCCTGGAAAGCCATATTGTGTGGAAATTCTGGGAACTGCCATTTCAATACACTTGCAGGGTGCCAAGGTAGAGAAGGCTTTCATACAATTCTTTCTTGGATGGATGTTACACTACAGCTGAGTTTTTAAAATATTCTCCCATAAAGCCGATATGGGTAAAAATGGAGTGCAACTTTAAGAAAAGTTCTAGCCTAGTTCTTCCTGAATTTGTTTTTTCATATAGGGAACCTAAAATAAAACGGTACCCTAACATTCCCCTTCTGTTCCCAGTATGCTGTTAATTAACATATTCCAAGAAGTCTCTGTGTAGATTTATTACAACTGTGTTTGTGATAAGAAATGAGTTCTTTCCAAGCAAAGCTATAAAAAAGTTGGTTAAGGTCATTCTGTGGGACATTATTGTTCCCTTGTTCCTGAAATGTCCTCATTATGCCAGTGACTAATGATATGAATATTCTGCCTCTTTCAATTAAAAATCCAAATAAAACATTCCCAATGGTCTATTTTGAAAGAAAACTCCATACATGCAGGAGAAAATGGAGTATAGTGATTTTGGAAAAAATTATCATTCATCTGTATGTAGATATAGAGGGAGAATTTTTCTGGACTTTTCCTTGAGATGCAGCAGCTGCTCTTAAGTCCAATGAAGTGAGAATCTGAAGGAGGCCAATTTCCTTTTGCTGTATGAGACATGCTTCCTGTGACAGTCGGAGGAACTTCCTGCACACATGTAACACCAGCAGCTTCTAGCCTATCTCTCTCCTTGATGGTGCAATACCAGTGGGAGTGCCACAAAACTGTGACTTCTCTCTGAGAATGCTTTTAATTCTTTCTGAAATAACCTTGTTATCTATAATGTGTCTATGTTCTAACAACTTTTTGTGTGGTTCTTGCCTCTTTAATCCCATGTTGATCTTTGTAACACTGGCAATAAATCATTAAAGTGACTTTCCAAGAGTCTTCCCTGTTCTGAATTTTTTTTGTTTCACAATGGTCTTTTGAGATGATAGTGTCTAAGGATATTGGGTAAAGGGAACGGGGTACCTGTTCCTAGAATTTGTGATGCAGAGATGAAGTATACTAGTCTGCTGGAAACTTATTTCATTAGCAGCGTAATGCATGCAGTCCATTTAGGGTGAGCAGTATTTGCACGCTAGTCATTGGTAGACTGCAGCTCCTATCACTGTATGCTTTTGGCTGTGCTGCTTAAAAGTAATGAGTTGGCACTGAACAACTTCTGGAATGTTGCAGTTTTACTTAGCAATGAATTCAGATTACTTTGCAGTGAAGTCAGATCACTGAACCATCTAGCCCAGTATTAGTAGTAGCTTTCCTAGGTTTAAATGAGGCATTTTCTCTTACTCTGCTACTTCTAAGTTTGTAAGTGTTCCTGTTAATGGATTTTACCAGTGACTTTTATGAATCTTATGATTTTTATCTGGAATATCATTTCTAAGCTGAGGATAGTAAATCATATATGCTTTAACATATTGCAAACCATTCAGTTCCAAAGACAGAATTTTTAGCTTAAATTTTAATGAACCAGTGTGAAGTCATATTGCTTATTGATTTCCTACTATGTCTTGACTTTTAATTTTATATCAAGTTACAAATGTGAACTACAAAACAGACACTTGACCATAGTAGGTTCTCATTTTTAACTCAATTTTATTAATGTCATACTTTTTTAATGATATAAAAGCTGCCTGTTAACAAAGCTCCACAAATCTGTAGCTACAGCAAAATAGTTGGGTTTCTTTAACATACATGGCATCAAAATAAACATTCCTGCTTAATAAAATGGGGGTCTGTTTTTTGATCCATCTGAGAAATAGACCACTTTGTGGCTTTCACAGTAATAAGTAGGTCCCTGTATTAAGTACTTCATAACCCTCCTGGAAAAGGAATGGAAACTAACCTAAGAAGAGCTGGCAATATTTATTTTAAAGCAAAAGCCTCAGCATCTCAGAAAAGAATGGGTTAATTTCAATTCATTAATAATACCAGCTTCTCATCATCCTTTTATTTCTTTAGATGCCTCTAATTGCATCATAGCACTATTTATGAAGAAGGAAGCAAGTGATGAAATGCCTGCTTTCAAGTCTCTGAATTAGTGCCATGGTTATATGAAAGTACTATAGCTGAAGGCATCCATTTCATATCTTTATTGCATGATCACAACAAATGAAAAAAATGACTTAACACCTTCTCCAAAATTTGGAAGAATAATTTTGATATATCCAGTATGAGCCAGCCTAACAGGAGTAAAGTACCAACAATGGTATGTTTTGTTTCATTTATCAGCCAATCAATCAAATTCACATGTCACCTATCTCATGGAAAATGACTCTGGGCATTGTACAACAATCCAATTATCTTCCATTGCATTTCTTGCATTGAAGCCAAAGCTCTTTCCAGAACTTCTGCCAATTTGTCTCCTGTACAGGATGACTAATTTCAGTATCCCAAGCTTCCTTTAAAATAAATAACGGATCTTCTATTTCTGATTGCAATCACAACCAATAAATTTTTGAAATTATTTTTGGTTGTTTTAAATGATAAAGTATTAAATTCTCAAAATGGATATCAGGTCATGTTGCTGAATCTCTAATTTTTCCGGTCCACATGGTAGGAGTAGTCACGTGTGGGTTAATCTTCCATCTGCCTGGAGACTGAGATTGTTTCAATTTTGGCTGGCCACTCCCCTTCGCTCGCCTGGGAAGTCCAGTTTTTTCAATCTCAGTCAGCCAAGGAGACGTTTTTCTCAAAGCTCCAAGCAGATTGCAGTTTTTCCCTTTCTTCCTTTTTCACCGGGGCAGCAGGCGATTTCTCTCGGGCAGGATTGCCTCGTTAATTTTCCTCATCCTCCTAGACCACCAGGTCCGGTGAGTAATGAGCCGTCCTGCTCTTTCGCAGCGATGGCTCCAACGGGGATTTCCCCTGCCGTCAGGGCTTTCCGGGTTCCCCCCGCTTGGATCCCGATGTGCCTCTGCTCCGCGGGCCGTGGGTGCTGTGTGCAGGTCCTTCCCGGTCCGCTGGGGCGACCGCCACCGCCTGTTATTTTCGGCCCGATTCCGGGGGCTCTCCCTCTTTTGGGAACCTCCGAAGCCTCGGAAGCTTCCCCTTCTTATTGCGGAGTGCGTGGGCGTTCAGCCTTCCCCCGACCAGCTGGGAGGTTTTTGGGTTTTTTTTGCCGATACCTGCATCGCTGTCTCCAAGCAGGCTCGGCGG
>QLTV01004445.1:4369955-4380545 GCA_003457575.1 Thermophis baileyi
GCTCCTGGATGGCCCCTGGAGCATTGCTCCTAGAAGCACGAGGCTGAAGACACAAGCCTGATAATCAGCCTGAAGATGACGAATGAGACTTCGTCAAAACGTCGCAACGACATCTCCAACTTCACGCGGGAGAAAACCCGAATAACCATAGACCTACATACACACACACACACACACACACACACACACACATGGAAGTTAACTGATAGTCCTGACATTTCTGCAAATTTCTTTCACTCCTTAATATACCTAGCCGAATAAAAAGCATTTGAGAGAGTCAAAATCTTCTATAAATAGATGTAAAAGATACATTTACCTCCCATTTTTATTCCATTAATCTGATTATTAGATCTAAATGCTACTGCCAGCACTTCTATAGTTAGGTTGGATAATTAAGGTGATAAAGTACAATCCTGCTTGAAGAGTTAGACTGTGCAATGGGAAGAAAGTGCAAGTAAACAATATTCTAACAACTGAAGCTAAAGCAAGGACTGCTCCCCAGACCTAGTTGTGGGAAGGTGCAGTTGCAATATGCAAGGCTACTAAGACGTGTTGACCTCAACACACAAACTGTACTTTTATTGGACCAAAAATATATTATCTATGATAAAATAAACCTGAGCACCAAAGTCATATTTTAAACAGATGGTTTCACATATTAGATCAGAAGCCACAGAAGAATATTCTAATGGATACTGAAAGCTGAGTAGAATGGTGATGTCTATGACTAATCACTTTCAATAGGATCTATGTTTCAAAATTTACTTTCTACCTCCCTCCGCATTCTGCATGGCTAGTAATGGATTAGGGGTGTTTTCCCTATTCATTATTACCGTGTTTCCCCGAAAAAAAGCCCTCCCCTGAAAATAAGCCCTTCCCCGAAAATAAGCCCTCCCTCGAAAATACCATTTCCTCTGGTTAAGGTTAGGGAGACAGAGCTGGAAATCAGGTAAGACGGCAAGGAGTCCCGTCTTGCTCCACGCGCCCCAAAATAATAAGACCTCCCCGAAAATAAGGCCAAGCGCTTATTTCGGGGTTCAAAAAAATATAAGACAGGTTCTTATTTTCGGGGAAATGGTAGCTTGAAAAAAGACCTGATTCCAATTTTTAAAAAATGGTGAGCCATCTTAAGGGTTCAAGAATATGAAAATACTTTGAAAGATCAGATTGTTTTCCCTTCAACCTATTAATACTATTATTTTAATCTCAGAAATTAATTTGGGTGAATATATGAAGAGATTACCAGCTTTCTATTTCTCTCCTTCTCTCACACAGTTTAGAAAAAGGACACAGCTCCCTTTAAAATGAAACTTTTTGTTTTAGGGGCTGGGAGGATGAAATATGGCAGTCAGTGTTCTGTAGATTCTTACTACTACAAACTGGTGATGGCACTTTAACTCTCTTTCCCTTTTCACACTTCACCTCAATTTCCAAAGTGCATTTCAACCTTGGGCTTCAGCAAGCCTTGATTATAATTCAAAAGGTGCTTTTATGAAGTGAACAAGAAGAATAGCAGCAGAAGATCCGTGAGTCAAGATTTGTTCACTGTCTCTGGAAAGAATATCTCTCGACATCGCCGAACTGTGTCCTGGGGAGAATGGATACTATGTCCTACTGTCCGAGGATCATCATAGATTTCATAATCATTCCCACCCTAAGGACATAAAGAATATTATTCCTTCTGCTTTATGATTTTTAAATTCATGAGGCTGGAAGTGCTGTGACAGCAATTATGGAAAAAACATGCAGCCAATCCTCCTGCCTCCACTGAGAAAGGGTATCTGGCTCCACTTAGATTAGCCCAAGCCAATCTGGATGTGCCAATTCCCAGGGAAATTATAGTCCATCTAAAAATCCATAATTGAGAAAGGATACAAAGGGGCTTAAGAATTGGTTTAAGCAAGAATAAAATTTGCAACAAGGAAGTCTTAATCTTCATAGATGGAAAAAGGGCCTTACTCGCATCTCAAAGTGAATGTCTCTTTTTAAAAACCCATACAGACAGTTCTCACTATATGACTGGTTATCTGTTTAAAGTTACGACAGATCCCTTCCCCCCCCCCCAAAAGCTACATACGACCCTGTTTTTAAGTTATGGCAGCTGCAACATCCCCATGTCATTCGCTCTCAGATTGACCACAGGTACACTGCAACACCTCCCCATCTCCTCCCCATCTCCTCCCCCCCCCCCCCCCCCCCCCCGGCCCCCCCCCCGGATTCCCAGGGCTGGCCGGGGAGTTCTGGGGTGTAAGTCCACCATCTTCCAGTGGCCAAGGCTGAGAAACACTGATCCAGACTCCCCCTCCCCCCCTCCTCCCCCTCTCCCCCCCCCCCCCATGCTCCCCCCGGGACCCTGCAGTGCTTGGGCTTGCTCCCCATGCATCCTGGAAGAGCTGCTATAATTTCAGCACACCAATTCCTTGCAGAAATGACAGCTGCTTTCAGAACTTTCTGCCCAATCAGCTGGCCGTTAGGAGACTGCAAACCTCTCTTGGCTTTTGCTAGGCTTTTGGGAAACCTGCTGCTTACATGCAAAGATAGCAGCTTCAGAACAAACCTCCTGCCCCAGTCAGAAGGCTGCAAGCCTCCCCTGCCTCCTGCTAGGCTTTTGGGAAGCCAACTGCCTGCACATGGCTGGCTTTCCCAAAGCCTAGCAGGAGCCAGGAAAAGTTTGCTGTCTCCTGTTGGGCAGCTTCTTCTGTCTTCATTTCATGCAAGTCCATGGAAGAGCTAACAGAAATGGGGAGGAGAGGGGGGGGCTACTGAAGAAGCCTTTTTACAGCGACTCTAATCTCTTCTCCCAAAAAAAGCAGGTTAGTCTCAAAGCACTCCCTCTTTCATGTGTGGATGAAACAGTCCATGGAAAAGAATGACTTATCTGCCAGAACATATCTTGGGCTGTGGGTCTGCACGACTTGATCTTAATACAAGCTGGCTTTGTTGTACAAACAAGGCCTTGCTCACTGGAAATTCTGATCAGAGAAGCATTTGTAGGACCCTTCAATTTGTAAACAGGCAATATCTGAGGCTCCCTAATATGCCTACTGATATTTTCAAACACTGAAATTACAGTTTGAAGATCACAAAGAGGATGTCTTTGAGCCATAGTGGTAACTGGGCTCTGAGAAGAGCTTATTCTGATGAGAACATGGGAAGCATTCTCCTCAGTCCTTAAAATGGTTTCTTATCATATACTTACAGGGGTTGTCTCGTTTCCAAAGAAATGTATGATATCAAATTTCTCATCCTCAAGGATGTTGAGGCAATAGCGTTTGTCCCAGCCCTCCGGAAAAACGTCAAAACTAATCATACCACCTGTCAGATTTAGAGAAAATATAGTGAAAATGAGATGAGATTTTTTGGGAGTAAAATCTTTCCTTTGCTATCTCTGGCATAAGACACTGTCTTTGTGCAAATATTTTTTTTAACATGACACATGGATCTGCGCTGCTGTGTCGGCCTGATTCCCAGACACATTATAATGTTAGAGTTGATGTTTCCATAGCAATGAGATTAATTGGCATTAGTGGTGGGCCCTCAGCTGAAGACACAAACAAGAAACAGTTGGTTTGAGTACACATGATGTGCAGAGTTCAAATACATTTCAGAAAAATATGTGAAAATGTGCTTAACAATATGGCTAATGGGGGAAAGGGTTCTTTTATCATGCTCTGGTGTAACTGGACTACAAGAAACACTCATGTTTATCATAAACCCCATGTTTATCATTTATTTGTAAAATTTATTAGCCCCATGGTAACTCTGGGTGGCTTGAAGTTAATTAACATGGATGGGCCTCATGTAATTCAGTTTAACCTAATACTACAGGGACCTTCTTCATGAGTGCTTTGAATATCATCTCTGCCACATTGATAGCCCAATACTTTTTTCCTAAATAAGTCTGGCATGTTGGTGGCAGAAATGATTCCTTATAGTGATGGTGGCAGGAGCCGCCACCATCACTATAAGGAACAGTGTGTCCTGCTAGAACCACAGGAAGAAATTTGGCCAACTGAAAAAATGATATACAGAAGTTCAAGCTGTGCAAAGCTCCACTTATATGAGAAATCTACCTGAGTATAACCCTTCCTTCGTTCCAAGAATGTCTTGGCATTCTTTGTGATATTCTTTCAGCTTTTTGAAGACTGCTGTCATATTTCCTCAGTCTTCCCTGCTCAAGCCTATATACTGTATGTCCTGCTACTTCAATCTCTCTTCATAAGGCTCAATGTCTGTCATCTCCATTTATCAATTATCTCCACTGGCCTTCAGCATCTCCATTGCACTTCTCCAAAGTGTTTTTAAAATGTGGTGCCAAAGCAATACAGGAACGGAGTCTGAACAAAATATAGGCATTATTTCCTGTGATTTGGAAACTTCAGTTGATACAAACTGAAATTGTACTTAACTTCCTTGCAGTCACACATCACTTTATATTCACCACATGTCTGCTTTAAATAGAATTTGATTTTTATTTGCCAAATCCCACTCAAAATAAAATGTACTAAAAAGCATCCAAAATGACTGTGAGAAATTTCTTATACTCACCTCGGGAAAATCGCAGTCCCTTGCCTGCAAACTCCCTCTGAAGAGCTGCTACAAACTTCTCTCGTATCTTTTCTTTCTATAGTGGAGGCAACCAGAAGTGTGAAAAGAGACACTTCAGTTATTTTTATTTATCAGATTCCACTTTTTTCTCCACAGAAACCAGTGCAAAGAGATCTTCCAGCAAACTGTTAGGTTAATCTTCTTGTATAATTTCAGCTTCCGCACATAGTACGTCCTGTTCATAAAAACTAAATTAAAGACTTACATACACCCTTACCTAAAATATCACTGGAATCCTAAAGCAATTATATATCATAATAAAAACATACCCACTGATAATGTATTGAGCAGCCAAATGCTCATATTTACCTTGTCCAGTTCAGAAAATTCTATTCGTTCTTCCAAGCTGCAGCTTCGACCAATGGGAGAGATGTTCAACATTCCATTGCGAAATTCTATGAATGTCCCCCTTTGTATATTTGGAGAAGAAAGAAGAATATGAGGTAGGAAGGTAGCACTGTACTGTTACAGAGGCTTGAAATCCTTGGGGTTGAAACAAAGGTATGCAACTTCTATCTTAAAGAGGGCATGTAGCCTCTACAAGCACCCTATTTGAAGATCCCTAGTATTTCAATTTGGGTTGCTACAATTCAGTGTTAAAATAGTTCCATTTCAGTGATACTGAATTTTTAAAAGACAAATTAAGCATAGGAATAGGAGCACGAAATTTTTGGAAGGCCAACTACTCCTATTTCTATTCTCATTCTGTCATCCTCCCACTACTTCAAATTTACTCTTAATCCCAATCCCCAATCTCAAACACAGTTCAAAATCGCCTAAAAAATAGACTTTCAGCTGTTTTTTTTAGGACCCAAGCAGATTGAAGGTTCTTCTGTTGCTATTCCCATGCTTAAAAATCAATTGCCTATCAATGCAAGCTGAAATATCTCAACACCTACCTTTAAGATCATGCCTTCGTGTTTCTCAGCAGCCTCCTGTAGAAGGCTGAATATGACACATACATCCCAAACAATTAACTGAAATGGCTTAATTTTGAGAAAATATTCTGACTATTTTCAAATTAGGGTGAAAGATTAAGGACTTTCTTCTCAATATAGCATCTAATTAGTAACAAATTCTAACAAAATGGTTAAATAATAAGAAAATGGGGAAAACTTTATTCTTGGACAAAATTGTTCCTTGCCTGGGAAAAGAAAGCTGGGTATTTTTTTCTTTACCTGTGATCCAAATTCCAAACATTATATGGTAAAATCCTCATATATCGTTATAAGGAAAGTACATTACCGCTTCTTGGGCAACTTTAGAAGTGCCATGTAATTAAGGCAGAAGTTGATCAGCTCTTGTAAAAGTTCCTCTCCAAGATGGTTCTGAATAGCCTATTGAACAAAGGATACAATTGATAAAAATGATCCTTGATATGGATAGCAGAAGACAGCAATGGTTTCACTACACAGTATGTTAATTAGAAACAAAGGAGGCCTTTGTCAAAAGGAGTAGAAATCAAGGTAGGTGAAATCTTAAAATCTTGCTTAACAAATTTTATTTTATGATGTAAGACGCAAGAAACAATTTTACCTTCTGCAGTAGTACTAAAATCAACGACATTTCTAGATTGTCATATCTGGATGAAGAGGACTGAAAGGAAAATAATAATCTTAAAACAGCCTCCTTTGACTTGGTCTCCTCAAAATCCAATTAGGGCCATAATTTTCAGCAATCCCAGCCATTTCTAAGAGTTACAACACATTTAGCGGATGTTGGATCAGAAAATGTTGAAAATTATATTAAATATAATTTTAATGTCTCTTATTATCTTGTATTTTGTGTCAAAAAGAAAATAACTTATAACGTTCAACCATGTATCTGGTATATTACATTATGAAATAATGTTTTTCAGGCATCACTCATTGAGATTTTGCTTTCCCTTTGGAGGTTTATTAAAAGGTTATGCAATCAGTGGTCCTCCAGAGTTAATTGAGTTTCAATTCCTGGCAAACTAAGTCACTATAAGCACCAGTGAGGGTTGGTGCAAACAATAGTTAGGCAACAAAAATTATCCATCCTCTTTTTTTAAATAAAGTTATTCTTTATTTCAATTCCTATGTGAAGCCAGATGAGTTGAAAGGGTTTTGAATATAACCTTCTCCCTATGAGTGATTTCATTTGAAAAGAAATGGCAGGAAAATATTTGTAACGTCAATGGAGAAACACAAAGAGGCTAGCCCTACCTGCTTTGAGACTAGTTGCCCATTCTTGTATTGCACAGTGCCATTTTCTGCAAAGACGTAATCAAACTTGTTTATGACTGTTGGAAATGGTTGTTGGAAGAGCAGAGAAATTGAGAAAAAAAAATCAATGGAAGAGAAATCAGTCAAATATTAATGCAACTCTTTTCATCATTCAGATGGCTAGAGGCCAAGATGGATGAATTAGTTGAATTCTATTTGCGCTGCTTCTCTAAAAAAGCGGTGTAAACAGTGATGCTCATTAATAATTTTAGGAGTGCTAAACCTGAGTTCTCACCTTTCCTTGGAAGGAAGGATTCAGAATCTGATATTGTACTGTTTTTGTTACTGACAAAACATGATGACTAACACACAGGAACACAGGGATACGTAATAACTGTTCCATTTTTTTTTTTACTGCACTGGATCTAGCTTAAACTGAAAGCACACAGTGAAATTCCACTAACTTAATGGTGTATCTGGAAACTTGGACTGGAAAGCAATATGCCATTTTCATGCAAATTTATGTAAGCATGGAATATTAACATTTTTCAACCTCACTTAGATTGTTGCAGGCTACAGGTGGGGGATTGATTGCTTGTTACGAAAATAAAACTCATGATTTCTTTCTCTGTTCTGAAAGTTACTTTAGTCTGTAAAAATTTACATTGCAAATTTCTGTTGTGTCCTACATTCCCTGCATTCTGGAGTGTTTCTATCCTTGATTTTTTTTCCACCTGAGTTTCCTGGTTATGTATGTAGAACTGTACATTTAAACTTAGAGCTTGCCACATAAGTTCAAGGAAAGAGTATAGGAATACCTCTTGCAAGGCTGATCCTGTGCCCGATAGCCTTAAAACTCCATTTTCCTGCTTTGTTCTATGACTTTAAAGCATTTGCACAGGAAGGAATGGCCAGTCTCTTGGCTGAAACTCTTAAATAATCTTTACATTAAAAGTAATAACTTGTCCAGGATACTTAGAGCAGCCTTGCTATAGGAGAATTCGCCACAAGTTTCCATTTTGTTTGAATTATGGTTCACTAACATGATTTGACACTAATATGCAGCCATTCAACAATGTCCAAACAATAATAAAAATTCTGTAATATAAAAATTAAGTGAGACAAAAGAAAGACACCTTACTTACCTTCATCCCCTTCTCCAAGCTGTTCTGCTATTTTGGAGTAGTCTGAGCCTCCAACCACCCCAATCATCACTCTTTTACGCAGCTCTTGAAGAAATTCTGCTATTTCAGGCTCAATTTTCTGAAGGAAACAGAGAAAAGGAGATTCTTACGGAAAAGCTATAGATAGCAGCATGCTGATATTATGCAACAGACCCATGCACATGGATCCTGTGTGTGTTAAAATCGAATCAATCCATCATGACGGAATAAGCATTCATAAACTAGGGCAACTGATGTTTAAAATCACCAGATAAATTGTAATCAGTAGGTAAAAACCCAAACCAAACCACACCTAGAAAACCCTTATCTAGAAATGGTGGGAGAACAATAAAATGTAAGAGCTTTGGATAGTCCAGGGAAAGGAAATTGGAAATGTATGGACAATTTTTCCTTCTGCTTGTATCTCTTCTATCTCATTCTTAACCAGTGAGAACTACTTGGTCTTTTGTTTATAAACAACAACAGACATTGCTGTCTTACCTAGGTCTCATTTACTATTCTGCCAGGAATTTTGTTGCTTCAGGGCAATTATTTTGGCTTGGATTAGGGAATAATAAGTTTAGTCGTGCGCATTATTTTCTTTCTAAATGATGGTTGGTGTAGTGTAGGTATTTTAATCAGGATATCAATCCAGCAAAGAAATGGATGAAGGAAGAATCACGAACTGAATAAGGCTCGATAGTCCCTTCCAACTTTCAATCATCATATTAAAATTGGTTACAGGTACTGCTAGCTCTACCATACAGGTGAATGGGTTAAAGTTCTAACTATCATATATTTGAAGAAAAAAAGTCACTGGAGGAATGGTATTTGCAGTAGCTTCAAAACAGACAAAGAGAATTAAGCTTTCATACAATACAAATTTATATGGAACTCAACAGTCCAGCTACCAGTTAATGGAATACAAATCTAGAATGGAGCCATTTATATATTACAAAAGCTCCCATGTCTGTAACCTTTATCTGGGCAAAACAGTGCATCACAGGGCAAAATATTTTCAACTAAGGTATCTGAAATGGGCTCATTTATAGAATGCTGGGGCCCATGACTCCCAAATGAATGAACTTTAGGGAGGATGTGTCTGCTTCAGAGTTGTTTGGCTGTTGCTGCTTCAGTGCTGCCATTGTGCTGCCATGGTCAGTGATGGCCTCCTGGTCTTCATTTTCAACATTCCCTGGCAGCTTCCCATAAATCCTTCTGCACTTGCACTGCACTCCTTGTTCCCTCCCCCACCCAGCAGCAGCCACTTATCTGCCTGCTGGAAAGGAGAGGGAGGGAAGAAGGGAGGAAGGGACAGGGAGGTAGGGAGGAGCAGAGAGAAAGGAAGGAATACAAGAGGAGGAAAAGAGAGAATGAAGGAAGGGAGAGAGGAAGGAAAGGGGGAAGGAAGGAAGGAACAGGGAGAGAGGGAGAAGGAAGGAAGAGTTCCAATGCTCACTGCAAGCTTCCCACAAGAAACTCAATGGGGAGGCTGACAGGAAATTGCAAGTTGCTCCCACTCCCACTAATATTTTGCCTGCATGTTTTGCCATTCGGTTTCTCTGTTTCGGTAAGAAAATATCTGTGAAACGATGACCCAACAATTTTGGATTGTCTAGTAATGGGTATAAATCTCCATGCAATACTTAGAATGAATGTACCTAAGTATTAAATGGTCAGCCCATTATAATACCTCCAAATGTGTTGCACTTGCACTACAGGTAGTCCTCGACTTACAACTTTTTGTTTAGTGACTGTATGAAATTACAACGGCACAGAAAAAAATGGCTTATGACTATTTTCACACAACCGTTGCAGCATCCCCATGGTCACTTGATCAAAATTTGGATGCTTGGCAACTGGTTCATATTACCGACTATTGCAGTGTTCTAAGGTCATGTGATCACCTTTTGTGACCTGATAAGCAAAGTCAATGGGAAAGACAGATTCACTAAACAACTGGATTACTAATTTAACAACTGCAGTGATTCACTTAACAACTGTAGCAAGAAAGGTCGTCAAGTGGGGCAAAATTCACTTGACAACTGTCTTGCTTAGCAACAGAAATGTTGGTCCCAATTGCAATTGTGAGTTTGAGGACTGCTATTATATCCTAGGTTACCTTGTTTCTAGATAACACTGGATTGATAGGGGCACTTCTGGATACATTTGGCTGATCAATTTTGGAAGACAACAGCACTATTAATCATATATAAGCCAATCCTGTGGTAAGCGCTCCCTAGGCTCAGTGGGGGCTTGAGTTCGCTTCAAGTGAAATTACTCTCTAGTCCTGCAAAACATTCCGGATTTAATCTCCCCAACCAACCTGAGTCGCTTGTCCTCTTCACATTTCTTACATAATCGGTGCCGAATGGAAACGTTTTGAAAAGCCCATCCCGGGCAATTTGCAGCTTCCCCCCCCGCCCGGATCCCCCCTCCCCCCGGTGTATGAGGGCAACTGAACTCCCACATCGCGTCTCTCGCAACCGCCTCGCATCCAGAGCTTCAAAGGGCGGGAACGAGGCAGAAGAGGAGAAGGCAGGAGAAGCGTCACTTTTTCCCCGCTGGGCTCGCCCGGCGTTCCCGGGTTCAGGCTCGGATTCAGGTAGCGCCACTGCTCTGCGGCACGC
>QLTV01004445.1:4380648-4394151 GCA_003457575.1 Thermophis baileyi
CCCCCCCAGGCTCCCGGGATCCCCCCGGTCCCCATTCATTCCGCAAAGGTGTTCAAGGACGAGCTGAGGACGATCGCGAATGTGGGAGGGATGAAGGCGAGGGTTCCCGATCGCGTTACCTGCCGAGGCGGGGTGAGGGTCCCATCCACGTCAAAGAGGCAGAGAATGCGCGGCGGACTCCCGGAGGTATCGGCCATTGCGCGTCGACCCCGCTTTACTCGGCGGCCGTAAGTCCTCAGCGGCGACAAGGCTGCGATCCGCCGGAGGCGTCGGCCCACGAAGGAACCAATTAGGAAGATAAGAGCTGCTCATGTGATCCTTGGAAACCGGGCTGGCAACCCGTCCGGGCCTGGCGGAGGGCTGCGGAGGATTCGCGGCGGTTTCTGACGCTAAAACTCCCAGGGCAGCTTGGCTGATCCGGACCCTTAGGAAATCTTAGGCCGGAGTCTCAAAACCGGAGAGGAATGGGTGGCGTTAAGCCAAGATTCTTCCGGTCTTTGCAGGCGTAAGAAAGGGGTTGGCCACTCTCTTCATATGTCCTCTCCTTTAACGTGTTCTTGAATGAGTGACCACGTATCTATATGCGTGGGATAGTCACGTGCGAGTTTACATTGACCGCTGTTTACAAATATATACGCACTCATGCATATAAATGAATGAAAGGCTATGCGTGAGACTTCTTAGGTGCGGGGGGTGGGGTGGGGTGGGGAGGGACAGCTTGACCACGCCTACTGCGATCTACAGGTCCTGCCCTGTTTCGGCTCCAGCCAAGTCTTACCGGTGCCCCACAGCGACATGCAGTTACTAATTCTATGTGATCTAATCCAAATAAATAATAAGCAACATAAAAATTGGAATGTGTAGGACTTTCAGGGTTGTGTATTGTTTACAAGAATCATCCATTTATGCTGATTTAATTAGTGAACTCCTAGAGAATTTCATTTTCAGTTACTAATTAGATCATCAATACTAGTAAGCTGCACAACATTGTAGATCAAAGCCCTGAAATTAGTCAGTCAGGAATATTTGGCCCAAATGCTGCCCTTGCAGAACCTTTGAGTATACATCTGCATTTTTCAATATACAAAATAAAAACAACTTCGTTGATCCCTGGAAGAAAAATCCAAACTATACAGTGGGATAATATCTGTTAGGATCCACCAAAAGATGACAAACGAGTGTTACATTCTTATTGGTCCCACTATAGATGTTTGGATTTTTTTCTTCCAATATGTTAATCCTTTTTGGCAAAATGTTGCACTGTAGAATGTAGAAGACAATAGTGGTGCCTTAGAATTAAAATTCCAATTTTAAAAAGCATTTGCCAAGGAAGTTCACTACATCAATATTCCACATTACAGTATGCTGTTCTTTAAGAACTTTCTCTTCATTTTGTCTTGAGAAATGGTGAACTGCAGGAATGTTTTTTTTTAAATGAAGCAAATTCACAGACGGCATACTGAAACATAGATAAAGCTAAAGATACAGAGTTGAACTCAGATCTTGGTAAATGGATTGTTGATCAATGTAGTTGCTTTGCTTTCAATATCAGGCAAGAAGATATATGTCATCTGGAGCATAGCAAGTCTTCACACGAAATTTCCTGTTTAATCATTTCTCTGAGCAAAGGCAGAAAGTTGGCATATACCACTTAATTATATTTGATGAAAATACCGGTAATATTAGGAAGTTCTAACTTTTTATTTAAAAGATCAGTTGATCTAGTCTGCAAACATTATCTTAAAATCTGGAGCTTTAAATTTTTTTGGCTGACCCCTAAAAAACCAAGTATAAGCTACTATCTATAACAAGGCTACATTATGACTATTTTAAACCTAACAGTGAATATTTATCCATCTTTAATTAAGGTAGGTGTTTGGCAGATAGGCAAAACAATCCCCATGAATCTGAATGTGTGGCAACCAGCAGCTTAATGACACACCCTGATCCCTTTGCTCCACTGTAACCTAGGAGAAACAAACAACAAACCAGTTTTATCACTTTAATGTGGAAGACCCAAGATTATATAAAGATCTATTTCCCAACTTTACTCCCAGCTATCATATCTTGAGCAACAGCTATCATTTCATGATACAAAAGAAAGAACAGAATTTGAAAGGTAAGTTTAATATGTATTCACCAGCTGTGAAAGCAGAAGATGGGGTGAAATTATTAAAAGGAAGAATAGTAGATTTGGAACTTCAGAGAAGATGCAAGAGTCTGTGGTTTCTGAAACAAATCTTCATTTTCTAGATACAATTCTATGGAGTTTCTAGTCCAGTTTTGGTATGGAAATTCCCCTTAAGTAAGATGGGAAAAACTGATATATTGATTGTTTCTGAGACAAGTGACTGCAATGTTCTGAGCACAACCTCGCATTTATTGCTCAGGTCTAGACTGAGCAGGGAGATGAGATGAACTTAATTTATTGCTATGCATTAGGGTTCTTGATTAGTCCCTGTGGGCTGTAAAGGCAGGATTATAATTTTATTCATTTATTGTGTTTATATCCTACTGCAACTGAATAGGAGGAAAAATATTAGTGGGTTACAAAGCCAGCCATACTAGCATCTCTCTACCTGAGCTTACAGGTTTGGCTGGTTTCCACAATAAACTCTATCCCTCTTAAATGAGATATCATCATCATCATCGCAAAACGTCGCGATGCGAACCGGTGGGGAAGGTAAGTGGAACCCACCCCTGCTGAAACTGCTCTAAATAGTTTGGGTCACTACTGTATTCTGGAACATCTTTGCTGACACATGTATTAATGTAAATAATACAAACCATATTTATCATTCAGCAGCAAAGCACTGCTAGCATGACCCCAAGGCTTATGTGAAGAGGTACATCTTGAGCAATTTAAAAACTTGTGCTGAAAATGCCAAGTACGCTTTCAGAGGCAGGAAAATCCAGAGCCAGAGACATTCACCTGACCTTGGTTTAGGTCATAACCATCTCATTCAGATCAGGGGCATTTCCCCACCCAACCCCTGCAAGATACTTTAAAGATGGACTAGTAGTCTAATACAAATTAAAGCCGTACATAGAAAAAGAAATGCAAGTTTGCTTTGAAAAAGGCTGAGGAACATGAGACATTATTATTGATGCATGCTGGAAAATTGAGAAAGCCAAGGACTATGTGCTTCATTGATTATAGAAAGGCCTTTGATTGTATCAATATAATCTAAAATATTTTAGATTATAATATCAAGATAAATAGGAAGGCAAAAATGCAAAAATAAAACAAACAAACTCAAGTGGGTTCTGACAAAGGCTTTATTTTAATTATAAAACAAGAACAATATGGAATTCCTGGAAATGACAGACCTGTTAATTAAGCCAGATCTTTGCTGTCATATACAGGCTGCTCAGCTTTCCCATTGACAGGTTAAAAGTATATCAATTTAAATACATGCACGTTTCATACTTTATATAGACTTATAAATATAAGGATGGGAAAAACGTTAAGATATGAATGTAGCTATATTTTTCCACAAGTATAAAGCAGGTCTGCTGTCTCTGAACTGACCTTAGTCACTAGTGTCAACTGATGTGGAACATAACATACAAATCATTCAGATCCTAGAATTGAGACCCCAGTTTGAAATGCAGCCTCTTTTAGGTCTCTATTCAGTGAAGTTCTAAACATTATTGCACATCACTAGAGCCTACAGTGTATTCCAGAAAGCAAAAGAATCATGTCTTTACTGGAAGAAGTGGAGAGGACATGGTCATAATGCAAAAAGTAGAATATACCTTTTACTCTTAGTGAAGACAACTACCTAGGGTTGCAAACTTGCTTGGGAATAAATCTGTAGGAAAAAAGTGGTACCTGTTTCTGAGTAAATATGAGTTTACTTTGCATTTTCTAAAGTTATAGGAAGGAAAGTTCCAAAAATATGATTAAATAAGTACCAGGAATTTCTTCATTTCTCCATATGCTCATATGCACTAGTTAAATGGAGAAATGTACATTAAATTTGACAGAAGGAATGATGAAAAGTTACACATGAAAAAGCAATCAATTACGTTATTAAAACTACAATTCAAAACAGGTTTACTAGAAAGCATGACTTTTTGGAGTTTATAAGAAAGTATGTGTGTTTTGGATGTAGCTTTTAAGAAATCAAGATATTGTAATCAACCAATGCTTCCAATATGTTATGGAATAAATTTCAGAAAGGTTATATTTTATATCAGCAGTTCTTCTCCTCTATCACACATCCACAATGATTGTGATAGAGAAGAGATGTCTAAAAGCAGGTAGAGTATGTCATATAGAAAGAACATTCAGAACTATATTCGCTGTCACTCCAATTCTTTTTGTGTTGCAATAATCAATATAGGTATAAAATACTTTTGTCATAGAAAAATACTTTATCAGATTGCAATCCGAAAATTCAGCACAAAGGTTCTGAGGCATTTCAAAAGCATGCATTAACGAAGCATTCTTTCTCATTTCTCTACTGTTCTATTCATTCAGAATTTTCTATTTTTCCTAAGGAAGGAAAACTTGTTTTCCCTACCAAGAATTTTTCTGAGCCTCAGACTTAAAACAGCCTTTCTCATCTGGCATCACCAATACTGTTATCTTTGGGCAACAAATTCCAGCAAGCAGTCCTGTAATGTTTATAGATAGTGAGGAGGTTTGTGGTCCATCACATAATCTTTCAAAAGTTCACCTTTTAAAAAGGGGACAAAAACATTTGGACTGCAATCTAGTTACTTTATTAAGTTTGTATTTTATAGTCGACACATTGTACAAGTGAATATTATCTCTGAGTAAAGCAGATTTTCTAATGTTCTTCCCAAGTATTAGGAGAAAGTGGAGACAAATTAATAGCCTCTCAAAGGAAAATCTTCTAGTTTCTGAAAAAAATCCAATTTAATTAATAAAAATTTGATATAATGAAATAGCCTGATATCGAGGGAAATGTATGTGTGTGTGTGTGTGTGTGTGTGTGTGTTTTCTCAGAGAGTAGTTGTCATTGCCATATAATGTTTTCTTAATCATGCTCAGCAGAGAAGAAAGAAAGGCATATTATACCGGTTTGCTCCTCAAACTGATTCTAGTGTTCTGTTACAATTATTTACAGGAAAAAATGAAGTGGGCTCCAAACCTGGTTAAATAGTTAATTTTTGATTAAAAAAAAAAACCAGCTACAAGATGCCCCTGATTCAAACTGGATGTTAGCATGTAGAGAAGAGGGTGTTTATAGGGATGGATGTAACCAATGTAACCATATTTATATATTTAAAACTCAGACTTAAATAATAGATCTTAAAATTGATTTTGGATATGCTTCCAGAATTGAAAATTATTAATCTACACTCTTATCTGAAAGTTGTACATTGCATAAGTTTTGTGAAAATTATGTTATTTATTGTGTTAGTCAAATTCATTTAGCCTTTCTTAAAATATGGTGTTACTGCTTACAGTAAGACCTTCATTTCTACCCATTGTACATTTTTTTAACATACAAAAGATTAACATAGCACAAGGGTTAGGGCTATTCTTTCTGGTATTGAAAAGGTCAGATTTTCAAAATAAGCGATAGAGGGTTTTTTGGCATCAACAATCCACACTTGAAAATCTATTACTGTATATATTTATTTATATTTCAGACTGGCTTATATTTTCTGTTTAAGAAGTATTTCTCAAAATAATTTCACAGTGAATGTTTTTAGTTTTCTCCTATAAAAATTAAAAGCATATTCAAGCATATTGTTTAATATTGTTAAATTTACAATTTTGAGGTTACAAAATACTGCAACAATGGTAATGAAATTAGTACATTTGGGAAAAGATGGCTAAGGAAATCCCTGTTATTTTAGACTGTGCAGGTGGATCTCCTAATTTCCACTTTCTTAGTAGGGAATAGTAAAAAAGTGAACCAAGACAAAAAACAGCTTTAATAAGTAAATACATTATTTGATTTTATGACCATATTTCTTCTGATATTACCACATGACATGCAATTCAATAAATATTCTCCCTATCAAGTCCGAAATGCCACTTTTGAACCATGGCATAAACTTATAAGACAGGTATCTAATACAGTGGTGTTTTAAAAGGAAATGCCCTTATGAATTGAGATATTTTTCACTGTGTTTGCTAGCTCTGTCCATTATGTCTGCTAAAAGTATTTCCTCCAGGTGGCTGGATCTGGATGGAGTCAAGAAGTGGTCGTAATGCTTGTCCAAATGGTCTGTGGCAGTAAGAAGCATGGGAGAAGAGTATGTTTAAGCTTTCAAAACACTTTGTAACTAAAAATATTAAACTTAAAAACAAGACACCTAAGAACCTTGGGGAGAAACTGGCTATTCACAATCAATACAATCCTTAAGAGACATATGGAGAAATGAACCTATGATAATATCTAATCAGGATGAAGAAAAGGGAAGCCAATCCAAAACCTTGTCTATAATAGCACAGAACCTAGACATGGAATTTATTTTCATTTTTGTCTTCTTTTTTCCTGAGGGCTTTGTGTTTCTTTGCTTCATAGCTCCATAGCATTAGATACTGAATTGTTCTGCAATTAACTTCATACTTTGACAGTGAACTGCTAAGCACATTGAAGAAGTGTGCCCTTAGAATATATTCAATGTATTAGGGAAAGGGTAAGCAGTCCATTGAGTTCTCCCCCCACCCCCCTACAGGTGGTTTTTGGTTAACAATAATAATTGGGACTAGAATTTGTGTTACTAAGCAATATGGTTGTAAAGCATGACATGACATGACCACATTGTTTAGCGATAGAAATTCTGGCAGACCTTAGTGCCATCATGAACTGAGAAGGCATGGTTGTTAAAGTTAGCATGCAATGTGGCAGTGTAAACATGGTATACTATTTTAAAAAAGATTGCACTTACGTTGCAAGGACTTCAGATGGAAGATCTGTAATGTAGGAAGGGATCTTTCTCCCTGTCAAGAATTGTGCCACTTCATTGCTGAATGTATTACAATTATGATCAAAAAGATTATAGGAGTCTCCTCTGTGATCCACCAAAAAATCAAGAAGAATGAACATGAGTAAGATGTAAAGCAGAAAAAGTCTCAAGGGTTCAAGCAGATAAAGACAATTCATAATTACAGCATCCAGATCAAAAGCTAACTGGATTTTATCTGATCTGTTGATACAGTGAGGACACCAGGATCATGTTTCTTGATTGTTCTTTCTCCAGCACATCTCTGCCACCTAGGTCTGCTACTTTCTAAATGATATGAAGTGGATTGTTGCCTTTATATGTACAGGTAGTTCTCGACTTACAACAGCTCATTTAGTGACCATTCAAAGTTAAATCACTGAAAAAAATGACATGACCATTTTTCACACTTATGACTGTTGCAGTATCCCCATGGTCACATGATCAAACTTCGGATGCTTGGCAACTGATTCATATTTATGACAGTTGCAGCCTCCCAGGGTCATGTGATTACCTTTTGCAAGCAAAGGCAACCGGGAAGCCAGATTCATTTAGCAACCGTGTTACTAACTTCACAACTGCAGTGATTCACTTAACAACGGTGGCAAGAAAGGTCGTAAAATGGGGCAAAATTCACTTAACTACTATTTTGCTAGCAACAGAAATTTTGGCCTCTATTGTGGTTATAAGTCAAGGACTACTTATATAGGCTCCCTCTGCAGCTCAAGAAACTATGTGACCAAAGTTTAAATCATATAGTCAGCCTATATAACCACAGCAGTCCTCCTGCTTGACACATTCCGCCGCCCCCCCATGCGTAACATTGCAAAGTGATTATATGAATGCAACAAACAGCAAGTTTGATGCCATTTCCTTTAACATGCAATTGAAAACACCAAGAAAGAATGCATAGGAAGAATTGCTATATTGTACTTACTATGTCTATGGGTACAGAGTACAGTCAGTACTGTTTCAAAAAGCCAGTGTTCAGGCAGAAATTTCAAATACAAAAGCTAGAATGGAATTATTAACCCTTTTCTGCCTACAATTTCTCTTAGTCAGCCTTACCTTCTACTGATTTTATTCAAACTATATTGAAGAAAATACATATTTTATTGGCATTTAAAATAAAGAAACTAAGGGCAAGAAATGGATTAATCACCCTCTGCTGGTGTCCCACTGAAATATAACAATTAGTACTGCAGCTTCCATACATGCCTGATAAGTTATTTTTTTTTGTATGTTGGAAGGCAGAAACAACATATCACTGTGAATGTAGCATATCAATGCTAAATTGATTAGTTTGCAACTGTTCTACAATATACACTGTAATACAGTATAACACTCTGGATGAAATACCGTATTGAGAGATAATACAAATGCCACTGCAGATTTTATTTATAAAAAATGAATTATATTATTTTGAAAAGCAATTGTTATAAAAATGTGGACATTCATGTTCTAACTTAATCCCAACTGACCAAAGTAGTCCTCATTTAGCAACTAAAATTGTGACCCACAACTTGGACATTAGGTGAAGCAGTCACTAAGTGAAATTGTGCTTATGATCTTACTTAAACTTTACTTTGGTTTGCAGATTTGTGAAGGTCATAAATACGAGGATTGATCGTAAAGTTACTTTTTCATCACCATTATAACTGCAAATAGTTGCTAAACAAGACAGTCACTAAACAAGGACCACTTGTAGTTGGTGAGTCTCAATTTCTCTTCTCTGCTGCCTATATTTTTTTCTGGTAGTATTTTTATTGTGTTAATAGTCACATATCAATAATCCTTTGTATACTTTACTGCTCAATAAAGCATGAGATTGAAATATATGAAGGGAAATGATCTAAGACATTCTATTTCTCATAAAAAAAAGGTGATTAAATACTTCAGTGTTTTGATATGGGATAATCAATGACTGAATAAGCTGAGTCTTTGTATTTATATTTAAAGGTTTACATGAAGGGAGACAAGAACATTAACTATATTTTGTTTTATACAGTAAATCAATCCAGAAGTGACATCATTATAACAATCAGCAGCAAATCAGCACAGTATACTGACTCTTCCTAGTTTATCCTTATATTCTAATATCTTAGGTGATTTCAGCCAAAGTGTGCATATAATTTCAGAATTTTACATAAAATTTAAATAAAATGTTAAAAGAATTCTAATAAGTTATTCCCTTCACAGAATATTAGAATGGAAACTAAATAGCAGAGTCTCACCGGAATATAGATTCCCCCAATGAGGACAAATATTCTAAGAAGAGGTCTTCTGAAACTTCAGTATATCCCAGATCTACAACAGAATCCGGAGGCCCAAGCAATGTTCCACCCTACAAAATTTGCATTCATTAGGTTTACTAAGTCATCACGAAAATTTCTCAGTATCTTTTATAGAATAATTCAAGTCGAAAACTTTCTGCAAACTTTCACAATTTGCTCACATCAATTGGAAGCTTCCAGAATTTACTCACATCTGCTATCACTAGTAAAACTGACGGTAATATTTCATAGGATCCTCATATAACCTCTTAATCTGGAGACTTGGAATAGCAGGAAAACTTGTTTGCTTTTGATAGAGATGTGGATCCCCCACATCTTGCTTTACAGAAGAGTGGCTTTAGAGGAAGGACCAGGACTTCAGTTTGCCAGTTAAGGTAACTCAGATAAGTCTGTTAAATAAAAACCCATTGTATATGGCTAAATTAAAATCAGCACTGGCTGAATCATAATTGCATTAGGAAATGAGATTCAGACAGAAAAATCTTTGATTTAAACCAAGTTTTGCAGACCTGAAAAGATTACTTAATATTCAAAGCAACAGTTATTGTACAAAACACAGAGCAAGGTAATGTGAGACAATCATCCAGGCAACAGAAGCTTTGGGGTGGGTGGGAGTAAGGGTTGGCAGCAGTGGTGGATTGCTACCGGTTCTCCCCAGATCGGGCAAACTGGTAGAGGCGGGAGGCTCTGCCCACCTGCCCGGACGTCATCAAAAACACTCTGCGCATGCGCAGAAGTGTTGCACACGCGCAAAGCGTGCCTGCGTGCTCCCGTTCCTGAACCGGTAGCAAAGGTAAGAGAAACCCACTACTGGTTGGCAGTCTCTGGGTGTTTTTCATGTACACCTATAGATTCTTCTTAGTGTTTAGGGATGCAGAATGACTTGTCTTGTTTCTGCAAACTAATTCACTGTCCTCAATTCTGATGGAGGCCCTTATCTCATTGCCAGTACTGCAAAACTAGTTAATTTTTTGTCTTTTACATCAGTCAGCAAGACATTTGGGTAAACCCTAATTTTTTACAATATCTTATTGTATTTTTTTTTAAATGTCTTCTTTGTAGAAAGCCAGGATAATAGCAATAATCTCCTGTTCTTTGTTTAAAATTTCATTTGTTATCTACTCTTATCCATTTTAGTCAAAACTTTGTTTAGTTATTTCATTTCTAAGTTCTTGTGATTTTACAGGTGATACTGAAGTATATAATTTACCTATGTAAGAATGGTTATATGGTGCTTCCCCAAAAATAAGACTGAGTCTTTTATTAATTTTTGCTTTAGGGCTTATTTTCAGGTGATGTCTTATTTTTGGGGAAATATGGCACTAAATGTGTCTGGCTGGCTGACGATCTTAACCGGGGCTTATTTTTTGGGTAGGACTTATATTACGAGCATCCCGAAAAATCATGCTAGGGCTTATTTTCCGGTTGGATCTTATTTTCAGGGAAACATGGTACTAATTTCAAGAAATACAAAATGAATTGAAATCAACTGAGCAAAAGAGAAAAAAAACCAGAATAACTTCTCAGATGTCTGTAAACTTACAGGTGGACAACTTGAAATTCCCCCACTGCCATAGAAGAATTCGTCCCTGTGGGCAACTATGGAGGTGTGCCTGAGAATAAATAAACAGCAGGTTAAAAGAAAGAGTAAATCTCCAGCCAGTATGTTGCCTAACAGTTTATCAAGGGTAATACAAATGCAAACAGATTAGTCTCATCTGTCTTTAGACATAATATTTTGTCTTGTATAACACTGCAGAATATTCAGAATTTCAGACATTCCCAATTCATTCTTCTTCCCTTAGCTTTTACCTCTTGCCTCCAGCAGTCAATCAGCATTTTATGACAAATGCTATTAATGTGTTTCGGGTGTGTGCGTATTTATTTATTTATTTAATTTGCCACTCTTCACATTTCAAATTGATTCTGAGCAGCTTACAACATTAAAACCAATTAAAATAATAAAAGATAAATATTTCTAAAGTAATAAACGTGGAAATGACAATAAAACATTTATAGTTAAAATTATAGTTAAAAGTTAGGGAGGGAGGGAACAGGATGCACCAAGAGAAGGAGGTGGGATTGCCTCTTAATTCATCAAACACCTCCAGTGTGATGCTCCCCTATTGGGGCCCCAAGCCATCTGGCAGAGCCAGGTCTTAGGCCCTTATGGAAGGTTAGAGGGGTGGGAGCCGATCTCACCTCAGGGGTAAGATGTTCCAAAGGGCAGGAGCCATGGCACAGAAGGCCCTTCTCCTGGACCCCGCCAGCTTTAGAATTCCTTGATTGTTGAGTCTGGTGGGCCAGACCTAGGGAGGTGAGACAGTTTCTCAAGTAACATGGACCCATGCTATGCAAGGCTTTAAACGTGATAACACCATGTATTGCACCCAGAAGCAAACTGGCAGCCAGTTCAGCTCATGGAGTACTGGTGTAACATGGGCCATCCTAGGGGCCCCAAGAACTGCCTGTGCCCCCGCACTCTGCACCAGTTGATGATTACGAATGCTCTTCAAGGATAGACCCATGAGGAGTGCATTACAGTAGTCAAGATGTGAGAAGACCAGGGCTTGAATGACTGAGCACAGGGACTTTTTTTTGTTCCCCCACTGGTCCTATTTCATTTCGAATTATTTTTTGCACTGACTGTAGCTACATCAAAATAATTAGATTTCTCTGTTGTATCCCTTGACCACACTATCTAAATTATGTAGGCATAACAGTAGTGATCTCCTGTAGTACAAACATTCCAATTAATTTTAATACTAGTTACTTACCAGATACCCTCTAGTTGCTTACCTGTATACAAAAGAAGAAGAAAGCAATAAGTATCAGCATCTTCATTTAACTTTCTAAATTAGTTTCTCTTAGAAAGAGCTTGGAAATCAGACTTAACTACCTCATTTTCTTAAAAACCTGTGAAAACACCTTTTTTCCTTTTCTTGATGATTCTAAAAGTATGGCAGGCTGATAAAGGATATGTGATGTAATATGTAAAGTTGATTCATAATATCTATATTAATAATATGTTAAGATAATTCAGAACGATTTTTCTCTTAGATCAAATAAAACATATTGAATTACTTTTTATTTACATCTGACCTAATATGTTAGAAAAGATGTATCATCAGTGCAACATATTACATCAAGTGTATGTTGCCCCTGTGCTCAAGTCTCAGTATACTATGAACATTTCAATACTATCTCTACACAACTGGAAGCAGATTTTATTGAATATATTGGTATTTGATGAATCATATATGAAATTTGATTTTACAGATTCTTCATAAATCTAAGCAGTATTTGAATTTTCTGTTTAGTTGCTTTTAAGTGGGAAGATGATTTTTAAAACTCTACACTCTCCCCTTTCATCTCCATTTGGAAATTAAAGATCTTAGGATAAACTTTCAAAAGCATGCCCAAAGCAAAACCTAGCTTTAACTAGTACTGTGGAGTCCTTGGTGCACTCTGAGCTTGGATGTTTTCTTGCAGACATTTCATTACCAAACACATCATCAGTGCTAGTAGGGAATGGGGTTTTCTCTCACTTTATATACTACTGGCTTGCCCTATCTGTATTGGTGGGAATGGTCTTGGTGGTTCCTTGATTAGACTGTTGTTTATCAGCTTGTTTGGCAGTTCCTTGATTGGGGTATCAGTTTGTTTCTTGATTCTTAGCCTAAAGTTAATCTTGGTGTTAATCTCTGCCCATCTGGATGCTGATTGCAGGTGAGGAGATGTTTGGGTCTTTTTGTTTCCTTTTTTGCTTTTTGATTGTCTCTTTTGAATGGTATGCAGATGTTTATGTCTATCTGCCTGCTGGTGGCAGATTTGTCTGAGTGTCAGGCTTCCAGGAATTCTCTAGCATTTTTGGCTTGGTTTAGGATGTCAGAGTTTCCCAGTTGAAACTATTTATTTATTTATTTGTTTGTCAAACATGTACAAGATAGCAGGTATAGGTATAAACATAAACATAATCAAAGTGAATACAGATAGATGAGGACAATAGGACAGTAGGACAGGGACGGTAGGCACGCTGGTGCGCTTATGCACGCCCCTTACAGACCTCTTAGGAATGGGGTGAGGTCGACAGTAGACAGTCTAAGGTTAAAGTTTTTTTGGTTTGGGGAAGAAACCACAGAGTCAGGTAGTGAATGCCAGGCATTGATCACTCTGTTGCTGAAGTCGTATTTTCTGCAGTCGAGTTTGGAGCGGTTTACATTAAGTTTGTATCTATTGTGTGCTCGTGTATTGTTGTGGTTGAAGGGTTGAAGCT
>QLTV01004445.1:4396692-4411991 GCA_003457575.1 Thermophis baileyi
TTGCAAATGACTCTACAGAATCGTGGGGCCACCGAACCATCTCTGTACTTGAACTCGGGGCCATCTCTGGAAACTTCGATGATTTCCTCGGGGGAGATGGTTGGTGCAATAATTTTGCGAACCTTTGTGATATCAGGTTCATTGGTGACATCTAGCCCAAATAAAATAGCGTTATTACGTTTTTGTTCACGCTCAAGGGTGTCTTTGATGAGTAAGGATATATTGTTTGGTTGGTTGGTAGATGTTTGTGGTTGTGCTTGTGGTTGAGGTAGTGGTTGTGGAGCTTGCGATTGTTGAATTGGAATATGATTTTGAGCATTTGGGTTTCCATTTTTCTGTGCTGTAATTTTTATATCCAAAGATGTGAACTATGAACTTAACTATGGTTAAGCCTATCCATGTGTTGTAAAATTAAGCAGTTTTCATCATGTCTTCTGTTGTTAATTAATACAGAGTTCCATGTGGGAGGTACTTGCAATTCTGTTGAAACTCAAATGAATTGCTTATGATTACACTTTTCTTCATCACAATGACAGTGCAAGTTCAGAAATGAAAGTAAGAAAATGAACGTTAAAAAATTATGAAATGGTTTAATGTTTATGCCTTGCTCTTTACTAAAAGTATTCAAAAGTAGTAAGCAGCACAGAATACATCATTGATTGAAACTTGCTTTCAAAAAAAATACAGCACTTTGATAAACAGTAAATGATTCTGTAGCATTTTAAAGAAGAATTATCCTTTTTGGACTTCAGTATTGTGGAATCCCTCAACTGTTAAACATTTACTTTGCAAATACACATCTATATGTTGAGGATACATAAAAACTCAACATGAATAAGTTCAGTGCTGCTTTGCAGATATAGGGAATGGATATATATTATGGATTAAAATAATCTTCCATAAATAGTGTGGGAATAGTAATAAGGTGACTTAGTTTGCTTCTTCTCAGTTTCATGATTTTATTATGACAGTGATATAAAGTCATTTTATATGATCATATAAAATCATATGCTGCTCTGGTTGCCACTTTTAATGATCAGAAATCAATTTTAAGAATAAAAGTTCTACTATGCTACATCAAAAACAAAGTTACTGATTATAGGACAGTAGTTAAAGTAACTAGTTTGATTAAATCTTATGTATTTAAAATACATATATGAAATTAAATGATTTAACCCTTCAAGAATCATCACTTTGTAGCAGTAAACAAAGTTGTACATTCTCATTATGTCATGAACTATTACTATACAGTTGGGAGCGCATACTCCCAGAAGGGCACTTGTAACAGTCAGTAAATCACAGCTGAGTGATCAGATTAAGCCCAATCCACTGGAGAAAGAAATGACAACTCACTCCACTATTCTACCAAGAAAACAAAGTGAAATTCACAGCTACCGGTAGGACAATAACAGTAGAGGACAATTATGTGTAGCACTGATGATAATCATGTGGCTGGACTAAGGCTGATAGAATGTTCAGCTGCTTGTATGCCCAGAGACAAAAGACAAGTGATCCTGCAAAGATATATTTGTGTGTGTGTGTGTGTGTACACACACAAACAAGTTGATACAAAAAATGTTAGAATCGTGAACCAAAGCAACTGGATGTTATCAGAGCAGAAATATCAAGTCAATATGCAAACATTTTGGGACTTAGAAAACTGTAAAGTTGGAATAAGTCACTTCACATAAAAAAACCACCAGATATTCTACAGTGAACAACAACACCGGACAAGAAATGAAGCAGTTATAATTATTAGCCAAAAAAAGTGTTAAACCCAGTGCAAACAAAATTCAAGATACAACTCAAAAAATGACTGGAGGATTTTAGTTCCAATTAAGAAGTTCAATGTTAAGGTGATCCCTGCATCCCACAGGTGAAGAGGAGGCTGATAATGAATAGTTGTATCCTGACATGCAATAACTTGTCAATACAACAAAAAAGATGTGATCTCTTCAAAGGCTACTGGAATACTAAAGCCTAGTTGTGAGGGAAATTAGGCCTTGGTATATAAAATGAGGCAGATGACAGACTAACAGAATTCTACCATGATAATTTGATGTTCACAATCTAAACAACCTGTACAACAATCTAACAACTGAATGTTACCAGATGGAATAAGATTGACCACATATTTTGCAAGTACAGATGAAGAAGTTCTGTTCAGCCAGTAAAAAGAAGACATGATGCTGACTGTGGCTCACATCATGAACTTCCAACTTCAACTAAGAAAGGAAACAAACTGATCAAGCCAAGATGAATCTCAGCAATATGCCATTGGAGTGGGCTGTGATGATCAAAGAAGAGATTCATATGAGAGTCTGTGTATTTACTGACTAAGGTGTTGAATTAGAAACAGAGGCACCCAGGCTTTAGTATTGAAGCACACTGAGTGACTTTAGGCCACTCACTTTCTCTTAGCCCAATCTATCTCACAAAGTTGTTATAAAGTTGGGTAAGGGTGCCCTTTGGAAAAGGTAGGATATAAATTGAGTACATAAATATATTTTAATGAACTAAATTCAACAGAGTCCCTAATAGAAATCTGCCATATTGTTGTACTGTATGTCAAATTCATACAGATGAAGCAATTAAAATATTCCACACTGTCAGAAGCAAAAGATGACTGAAAATTGGTGAAAACTGGCAAAAGGAAAAGGTGACAGCAACAGAAAAAAATTACCTACCTAAACACCAAATTCCTGAGAAGGGCAAGAAGTTATATCTAAATAAGTGAAGCAAACAAATGAAGGATAATAATCAAATGGGAAAACAAGAGATTTAAGAAAATTAGAGAAATCAAGCAGAGCTTTTACACAAAGATGGTCGTAATAAAAAATAAAAAGACAAGCATCTAGTAAAAAAGGAAAAGATAAATATAAGTGTAGTTACAGAAAGATCTCCAAATAATCGATACATATGTGGACATGATAAATGAACAAGAGCCACATTTTGGAAAATTTAAATAGTTCAATGAAAAATTTTAACAGGAGTTGATGAAATAGTAACTTGATTGATTGATAACGAGCGCAAATGTTAGTTTTTATGGTTTTATCTGCTTTATATTGGATGTTTTACTTATTGTTATTTATTGTGAGTCCCCTTTGGGAGGAGATGGGCAGCTATATAAATTTGATTAATAAAATAATAAATCACAAGTGACTTATTCAATTGTCACTTTCAATGGTTTAGGGATATCATAATAGTGACTATTCTGTTTACCTGGAGGAATTTTTTTGGTTGCCTCTGTAACTCGCCTATAAAAGTGAAAGTGTTCCTTTTTAGAGGTTCCATTATAAACCCCCCCCCCAAAAGATGCCTTGTGTCTCTGGCTTTTTGAACTCCCATCTAACCACCTTAAGCACCTTAAACGACCCTGGGAAACAGCTGGCTTCGAGCGTCGACCTTAGCATTTCCTCCTCTCCCTTTGTGTCAGCGGGAAAAGTTGTGACTCTAAGCTAGGCAGAGGCATCGGGGCTCTTAAAGTCACCCCTTAGTACGGTACATAGCCGGCGCAGGGAAGAGGCCGGGCAGGTTAAAGACCCGCGCATCGCCTGGATCGGGCGGGTGAAGGGAAGGGAAATACAACCCCGCATCTTCTCACCGTTACTCTCTAGGTCCTAGGAGTCTAGGAGTCTGGAGAGAGGCGGAAGAGCTCGTTCGCTCCCGCAGACCTGCATAACTGGAGCAGGTGCTTCTCCCCCCGTAAGGCAGTATTGACCGGATAGCCATCCCCGTCCGCTTTCCCCTTCAGCCTATCACACAGATTGGGGATGCGGCGGGTTTCCATGTCTTACTCGCCGCTCTTACCGAGCATGATAGGACTGAGGCGGCGAGCCATGCCCTTGGACAGGTCGTACACGTAGAGCTTCACCGAGTGCAGCATCGGAGGCGAATCCATGACATTGGCCGAGGAAACAGGAAGGGGAGCTTGCAGGAAAAGAAAAAAAAAACACTTCCAGACCAATTCGCCCTTCTCTGGCGAGGCCGCTGGAGAAGAGAGAAGCCGAAGGGGAGCACAGCTGGCCTAGTCGGTGCGGCTCCCGGCAGCGACCGCTATGCGGGACTAACCGACTGACAGAAGGTGACCGAAAAGGGGCGGAGGGAGGGCGGCGAGGGGAAGGCTCGTTTCACGCACGCGTCGCCCCATAAGGTGAGATAAACCGCTTGTCACTGGGCCTCTTGTGAGGGAGCGGCGCTGAACAGTAGAAAGGCGGGACCAAAGAGTTTACGCAATTGTTCCATGTGGACAGCATCATTGAGGACAATGCGAGCCTGTCGCGTGCTATTGGTTAGAACGTGCGGAAGGGGTGGGACATCGAGACGTTAACGGGGAGTAACAATTTAGGAAGTTGATGGGTGGTGTGTTACGCGAGTTCGGTTTCTCGCCGGGGTTAGTGCGCGGTCGAAGGCTTCAGAATGAAATCACTGTCAGGCTTCGTTCCCTTTCAATAGAGAGAGATAAGAGTGACGCGTTCTGTTTGCTAGGTGAGTTTTAGACCTTGAATTCTCTTGCCCGCTAAAATCTGCCTGTGTTAAAACGGGTAAAATCCCTTCAAGTCGAATTCGACTCTTGGTATCTTTATAGGCTCTGGAATGCATCGATAATATTGGGAAAAAGAAATGGGTTGTTGCTGCCTCCTTCCAAGTTCTTCTTTCGATTTTCCAATCTATTCTGTTATTGGGATTTCCTGGCGGTCTACTTTCCATGTACTAATTGAGCGTGATCTTATTCGTTCGGCTTTTCAGCTTACGTGGGCTAGGTGCTATCTTTTAAAGCAGAAAATCGGCAAAAAGGCTTTTACAATAACTACGATTGGGTATGTTATTCTCCCAATTTCTCAATAAAGGTTGGCGCCAAAGATAATCTATGCTCTTTTAATCAAATATCCCCAAGAAAAATGTGTTTTTTTGTGTGCGGAGTTTTTAAATTCTCCGTATTTAAATACAAGCAGTTGTTTTCACCCTTAAACCGTCCATCTGAGACACTTGTCAGATTGCAGGAAAAAAAAAAGTAGGGTACTCTCACAACTGCATCACATCCTCTCACCGACTAATTTCAAGACGTCTCGGGCTTCTTTGATTTCTCTGCAGTCGCACCGAGACTCAAAAAAAAAAATGATTTTGCATTGCTGTACTACTAAATTACAGCAAGTAAGGCAAAAATAAGGATTCGGCTTAAACAACGGAAGGCAAACCCTCTACAATCCAGGCAATCGGAATTTCGGACGTCTCTGCGATTCTTCGTTTTATATCTGCGGTTAATCGGAGTATAAGATTTACTGTACTGAGGCATTTGGAACTTGTTTGTGTACGGCCGTTTCTGCTTTTCCTTCACCGCTTTAATTGTATTCCCCCCCCAAGGGGCGGAGATTCGGTGTGACTGACAGGTTCCCATGCTGGAATCCATCGAGGGAGGAAAGAGTAACCCGGGGGGTTGGGGGACTTTCTGCAAAAGGCCCGTTCGTGAACGCCGGCTTTTTATCGGCGGTAAGTCCGGAGTGGGGGGGGGGTTCGTGGGACCACAGTAAAGATATTCCGTCGACAGGAATATGAGGCAGGGCCTGAAACGACGGAAGGGGAGTTGTAAATAGTTGGGGCTCACGCTGTTTCCGTTTATTCCTTGCGTTGTTGTAATAGCGGTTTCTGGTTTGAAAATATTAAGGCAAAGCAATGCTACCAACCTTGAAGTGACTTAAGTAAGAAAATAAAAGCCGGTCTTTTCACGTAGAGAAGAAGAGTTTTCGGGAGCAGCGCATGGCTGCGCTTGTCCCTCGCCGCTTCGGAGCTTCTGTTTTCAGGCACACAAAGATCCGCCCTAGGAGGAGTTGAGGGCGCTTGGAAGATCGAGTTAATCTCTTCCACGTGGCCCTTCTTCAAAAAGAGAAATTTGGGGAGTTGAAGGATGGCAAGGCATCACCGCTTCTGGAAGTTACGTTTTTGTGCACAGTTTCTTAAGTGGATGGACATATTGAATGCAAATTTTCCTCTTCAGCAAAGATGTACAACGCAGTCGGCCTCACAATCCTATATACAAAAAAAAAAAAAAAAAAAAAAAAAAAAAAAAAAAAAAAAGCGTCTTACAAATTGTTTCAAAATATTCATGCATAAGATTGAATCATACAGTTGGAATGTAGTTTCAAACAATGACCTGGCCCACAATAGTGCTAAATCATTGTGGCTAAGGCACCAGGATAGAAAGCAGGAAACTGTAGGTTCTAGTTCTGCTTTAACCAGGAAAGCCAACTGCATGACTCAGCAGAACTCCCCTCACAGGGTTGTTGTTGTGGGGAAAATTAGGAGGAAGAAGGTGTGTTGGATATGTTTGTTGCCTTAAGTTATTTGTAAAAACTAATAAAGCAGGGATACAAATAAATATAATAACTAGATATGATGGGAAGGCTCAATAGTTTCTATGACCTGACAGCCTCTGACAGATGCAACCTTGCTGAACTAGTGAAAAAAGAATGGAAAAAGCTAAGAATGATCCATATTGTGTTGAAAGCAGGTATATAGTAAATGTACTTCATTAGGAGGAACTTCAAAATCAAATACCAAAACAATGTCAAATGAATTTTGTACGGTTGTCAAGAAATGTGTGGTCATTTGCACAAGCTAGTATGCTGGGTGATGAGAATGGCGACAGAAGGCTCTCCTCTAGGGCAGTTTTTTTCATACTCTTTCAAACTGCAGAAGTACGGTAATTTTTAAAATTCCTGGAACACTTGATCATGAGACAAACTTTTAGTAATAGAAAATTGGTAGTGAAACACACACACACACACACACACACCCCTACCTCTTATGGAACCTCATCAAATTCTTACGTAGTCTTAAAGTTTTTCAAATTGAAGTTTGAAAAACCCTGCTTAGAGCATGAGATTTTCCCATATAGCTCTGTAGTTGATTATAATGTGACCATACAAAAGCCACAAAGAAATGTGGTCACTTTATTGCAAAAGTGTTACTACAGTATTCGTTTTCAAATGCTTGGGAAACAGCTGGATAAAAATGCATGCTGTATTATCTAGGATATAAACTATTGAAAATATTGATTTTTGTCAATGTACTTGTTTTTCAATGTCTTTATCCTTCAGGAGCTCAGTACATTTGAAATTAGATTCCAATTTGTTAGTCTTTGTTTTCTTGTCTAATAGTTTTTGCTTTTGAAAGCTCTGCAAGTTAATGTGAAAACAACAGCTAATCTTGATTGTAGATGAATGTAAAGCCAAATAGTTGTTTCTTCACAGAACATCTTATCCCCTAAGGTGAGATGGGCTCCCACTCCTCTGGCCTTCCAGAAGAGCCTTAAGACCTGGTTCTGCCAAATGATATGGGGCAGTGGTGGGATTCAATTTTTTTTACTACCGGTTCTGTGGGCGTGGCTTGGTGGGCATGGCGTGGCTTGGTGGGCGTGGCTTGGGCGTGGCAGGGGAAGGATACTGCAACATCTCCATTCCCACCCCACTCCAGGGGAAGGTTACTGCAAAATCCCCATTTCCTCCCGATCAGCTGGGACTCGGGAGGCAGAGAATAGATGGAGGTGGGGCCAGTCAGAGGTATTTACTGGTTCTCCGAACTACTCAAAATTTCCGCTACCTGTTCTCCAGAACTGGTTAGAACCTGCTGAAACCCACCTCTGATATGGGGTGGTGGTGGTGGTCTAAAATTGGCATCCAATCCTCTAAGTAGCTGGTGGCTTGAAGGAGGTGCCTCTGTTTTTTTTTTAACCTTTTCACTGTTTAATTTTTAATTTTGTTTAAATTCTGTTTTAACTATTTTTAACGGTCTTTTTTATATGATTGTATGTTTATATGATTGTATGTAAAGCACCCCGAGTCAGTTCAGATGGGTGATGTAGAAATTTGATAAAAATAAAAGTTGATAAAAATAAAAAAATAATCCAATTTATTTTTCAAGGCATGCTATCATAAAATTTAACAGCAGTTTGCTGACTGGATAAGTATTTAAATTGCTTGCATTTTCTCTGTTAAGCTGAACCTTATTACTAGGTACTGTTAATATTTTGCAAACTTGGAATGAGCTATCTTAAGATAACCAGTATGGATCTTAGGAATTGTAATTATAACATGTAATAATATGATAGATTTATTATTGTCTTATTTTACTTATTGTTCCTCTAACAATATTCTATGGGATATTTTGTTTACAGTTTGGCAAAGTTATTAATCTCTTTGGTGCAGGACATTGAACATCTCTTTCCAAAAATGAAATGAGTAGAGAAATGACTAAGATGTTGTCAGTCTGTGGCAGAGGTGGGTTCTAAACATTTTTACTACCGGTTCTGTGGGTGTGGCTAGGCGGGGGCATGTGACTGAGTGGGCGTGGCCAACTTGACGTCACTCACGCAGTCACATGACCCTCCCCCCCACCAAGCCATGCCCACCGAAACGGTGGCGAAAATTTTTGGGACTTTTTGATACTTTTTTTTGACATTCAGGCCCCATATCCAGGTCAGGATGCTGTGGGGTGGCGGTGGTCGTCTCGCCTTTCCCTCCGTTGCCCTTCCTGGCCGAAAAGTGCCCCTTCTCGCCTCTGACGGGCCTTCCCCGTGGTTGCAGCCAGAGCACCCCACTCCTGGCGCGCTGAGCCGGGCCGGCCGGGTCCCGTCCGTGAGATGAGCTTGCAGGAGAAAGGCTTCCCTCTGGACCGGCTTCACCGAGGACGTGCCCAGACCCCCGGTCAAGAGGGTGACCCTGTTTCCGCAGCCTGCCGACCACAGCTTTTTGGCCAGAAAGGGCAATGGAGGGAAGCCTGCAGCCGCCGGTCTTTTTTGGCGTGAGAAGCCTGCAGCTGCCGGTCTTTTTCGGCGCAAGAAGCCTGCAGCTGCTGCTCTTTGCTGGCGCGAGAAGCCTCCAGCCGCCGGTGTTTTTCTGCACGAGAAACCTGCAGCCACTGCTCTTTGCTGGTGCGAAGGGCCTGCAGCAGCCTCCTCTTTGCTGGCCAGAACCGAGCTGGCAGCAGCGGCTGGAGGCTTCTCACGCCGGCAAAGAGTGGCGGCTGCAGGTTTCTCCTGCAGAAAAACACCGGCGGCTGGAGGTTTCTCATGCCAGCAAAGAACAGCAGCTGCAGGCTTGCGCTGAAAAAGACCGGCGGCTGCAGGCTTCTCACGCCAGCAAAGACCGGCGGCTTCTCATGCCAGCAAAGACCGGCGGCTTCTTGCGGTGGCACAGACTGGCGGCTGCAGGCTTCTTGCACCGGCAAAGAGGTGGCAGCTGCAGGCTTCTCGGTTGGGGGGGGACACGGCGAGGCTCGGCCACCTTTCGGGCCCTGCTCTGGGCTGCCACCTGCTCAACCTCCACTCCGCCTCGGGTCCCACATCCAGCCACAAGGGGACATGCCACTTCCAGGCCAGCCCGGCTGGCGGATGGGTGAGCGGGTGCCCCTCAGGGGAGGAATTTTCTCTCAGGCCTCCCACCCGGAAGGCCCTGCGGAACCACTACGCTCCCCGGCACGAGCGAGAAAATAAAGCTCCTTTTCTAAGGCGGTGTGGGGTGGAGTTTAAGGCTAACCTGGAAGAGGGGGCAGCCTGGTGCTTGCTGCTGCTTCTAGCTCAGGGAGAGGCAGCTTGGCCAAGTCACCGGGCTCGCTCTCCCCTTCCTTGGGTGGATCTGGCAGGAGGAGCGGGCTTCCTTGCCGGGCTTGAGGAGGGGAGGAGGCGGAGCTGTTGCCCGAGGACGAGAGGAACCCCCGGCCGCCTCTGGGTTAGGGTGGAGAGCTGCCTTGAGAGCATCCTTCTCCGGGCAGGGGTGAAGAAGAGCTGCCGCCCTCCTCCTCCTGTGGCTCCTGCCCAGCGTTCTCTCTTCTCTCTCCCCTTCGCCTCCCCACACTTGTTTACCTGTCCCAGAGAGCTCGGGCTACGCCTCCCTCCGACCCGGCCGTCTTCCTCACCAGTGTTGCTCCTGAGCGAACTCTTCCGTCCTCGGCTGTTGCGAAGAAGCTTCGTTCTCTTTGAGAGCCGCTTTGCACCTTGTTTGCAAAGCGGCTCTCAGAACGAAGCGGGCGTGGCGCACCCAGGGCTGCCCCTTCTTCGCAACAGCCGAGGAACTCTTCCGCTTGGAGCTCCAAGCTGTGGGGAGGGCGGGGCGGCTGCAACGCCGGCAGCTTCTGGGGGCTCCTTCCCTCAGTGGTTTGTTTTCTTACCTCTAGGCGGCTCCGCGCCTTTTGATCTTTCTCGGGTGCGGACAAAAGCGACCCTGTGAAGGGACCGAGCCTGTTTACCTCACCGCTGGTTCGCTTCTTTCCTGCGCATGCGCAGTGCCGAAAACCCGGCTTCTGCGCATGTGCAGAAGCAAAAACCGGCAAAAAATAGCAAAAAAAAAAAAAAAGCCGAAAATAAGATGGCACATGTGCAGTGCTGAAAACTCGGCTGCAAAAAAACAAAAAAATTCCCCCAAAAGAAATTTAACAAAAAAAAAAATTTCCCAACTGGATCTGTGATGTCACCGTGATGTCACCAGCGGGTCGCTACCAGTTCGTACCGGTTCTATAGAACCGGGAGGAACCCACCTCTGGTCTGTGGCTATTTTATTATTGTTATTTATTTATTTTTAAAACTTTATATTTCACGGGCCTTGTACACAGTTATTATGTCATCTATTTCTGCTGCCCATGTAATGTTTTAGCAAATTGTGCAATTTGTTGCTGTTTACTGAAAAAATAATGATCTGATGGATATATTTAAGAGCTGGGAGACTGAGTTGAAGCAAAAGTAGAATACATGAACATCTTCATGTTTGCATATGTGGAAAGACTTCTGTCTATGGAAACCAGTCTGAATATAGGAACAGTTTCCCCATTTCTCTTTCTTATAAGTTATTTATCTATATCACTCATTCTTTGTAGTAACACAGGAGAATCATGTCAAACTGGGTATCTTACTACAGAAATGAGGGAGAGGAGGAAGAAGAGGAAGAAGAAGGAGCTGAAAACGTTGGTAAGATTCATTTTCGGGGCATGCATATGCTGTTAATTTGCTGGATAAAAATGCTGCATTGAGGGAAATTTGCAACTAAATTACAATGGTATGGGGGAACCAGGCATCTTATCACATTAATGTGAAATGTGATAAGTGGCAAAAGTAATATTTGCCTCTTTTATGTGAAGTGCCTCTTTTATATTGGTGTAGAGTCCTGAAAATCTAAAGCATACACTGGTGCATAATGGATAAAACAAAAGGCTTTTCCACAGTAGCAACCCTAATGCCTATAGGAAGCACACAATGTTAATTCAAAGAATGTATGCTTTCCTAAGTATAGGTATAGGTGTGATATGAGGGTCCTTGGTAACTTTTTATCTACTATAATTATTGCTCAAAAATCAGAGCAAATAGAACAGACTGCTTTACATTGCTTTTAAATAAAACTAATGCTGTTAGTCTTATGGTGTGTTGCAACATGAGCAAACTATTGAGCTAACCCCCCTCCCCCCAAAGCTACATCAAATTTCTGTGCTGTATAGGAATGTATATCCTTTGTCCCAGAATCACTGTGATAGTTACAATTAAAGAATATAGAATAATTGGATTGGATAAATAGGATGATACACATTAAATGCAACATTTTCTACCTCTGTAGGAGTATATAAATATGGAGGTCGAGACACTTTGCTTTTCTTAGTGGATGGCTCAAGAACCATGTTTGAGTCTTTTGATGGTAGTAATTTGACACCTTTTGATATGACAATTCAGGTAAGATGACTTTTTTTTCTACATCTGGAAATTTGGAAGATTCTGAAATGCATTGTAGTGATAGCACTGTAACATGGGGTAAGACAAAATTCTTAATTGAGAGGGTAGAAATGAGATTGCAATCCAGTATTTCATTAATTTCTTGATTAGTGTATTATTTAGAGACAGAGCATATGCTCTATATGCAAAAGGTCCTTGAAAGGTCCTCTAATAACTCTGAGGAGCATTCCTGTTTGAAACATTGGGAACCAAAGATGTGGAAACTTGTTCACCAATCTGAAGTAGATGACCAGTGGCTTCTGGTACAAGTTACCTCCCTGATAAGACTTTTTTCAGTTATAAATGTTCTAAAGATCAAGTGTTAGAAAATGTGGCCATACTTAGAAGTATTTATACTATAAACCCCCATCTGTCAAAAGGATGATTAGATGTATTTATGTTATTTTCTCCCATCCCAGCTGATTTGTATTTTCTTTACCAGTGCATTCAGAATGTATACAGAAACAAAATCATCAGCCATGAGAGGGACCTTGTTGGTGTTGTGTTTTATGGAACAGAGCAGCAAAGTAATACAATGAATTGTAAACACATATATGTTCTCCAGGATTTGAACAATCCAGGTAAAGCGGGAACTATGTGGAATGTATCTATGATGAAAGCATTCAGGGATACATAATGCAGGAATCTTCAAATTGCGAGTGAGGATATCTGAGAAACCATAAGAAACTCCGTTGCATTTTAAAAAAACTAATTGTAGTGGGAATACAAATCCTGCAGTGGGAGATTGGTGTGATATAATCCAGAGTGTGAGGAACTCTGTAACACATAAATTAAGAGTTGATTATTAAAAATTAATGGCATATTTATTATTTAACCATAATATCAATAGAAGCTTTATGTTTATTCATGGGAGTGAGTGGTTCACACAAATTCATTTATTATATAGGAAGGTATGGTAATACAAAGTTTGAGAATCATTAACCTAGGAAAAGGAGAGATCATCTTCACTGGGTTTTCCACCAGAATGCCATAAGGTTTGGTTCTGGGTCCTCTATTCCTTAGCATTTTCTATTAATGATTTGCATGCAAAAGTGAGAGAATGCTTATCAGATGACACAAAACTTAATATAATAGCTGACAGAAATGCAATTCAAACATTCTTAATAGGTTAAAGAAGAAGGCTGACAACAAGTTATACAAGTTAATGTCAGAATTAATTAAAACAATATTTAGGTAAACAATGCAAATGACTAATTGGATTACCCAGTTAGATAATGCTATTTCCCCCCCCCCCCAAATTGCTGTTTCTACTTAAAGCCTCCTACTTAGATTATTTTATTAATCTGTAAATATTACTTTCCGCCTTTTTCCTATTTTAAAATAAATGTATTTAGCAACTGAAAAAATAATTATTGATGATCTAACAATCTTGCCATATTGAACAACATTACTTTCCTGAATTGGAAATGAAATACAATGGACAAACTGTTGAATGATTTGCAAATATTGGCCTATCATTTCTAGAGCCATAGCACTATCACTAATTCATTGCTTTGGTTTTGCGAGAACTGAGAATATTTTTTTTCCCCTACCAGGGGCAAAACAGGTATTAGAGCTGGCTAGCTATGAAGGAGAACAGGGAAAAGCTCTCTTCCAAAAGTCCTTTGGCCATAGTGACAACTACTCATTAGGCGAGGCACTCTGGGTTTGTACTAACCTCTTCAGTGTTGTCCGTTTCAAGATGAGCCACAAGAGAATCATGCTGTTCACCAATGAAGATGACCCTCATGGTCAAGATAGTACTAAAACCAAATTTGCTAGGACTAAAGCTGCTGACCTACGAGAAACAGGTTAGTATTTCAAATTATACAGTAGATGAAGCATAATTTAGAATAAAAGTGATACCTCATTTCAGAGAAGCAAACAACATTTCCTCAATTTGATCTCTACAAGGAGGTATATGTGAGGTATTTTAAAATGAGAGATTATCAGTGGTGCAAAGTAATTTAGGAAGACTTCTGTGGTTGAATGAAGAGTTGACTGCATGTTGTTTAAGTCCTAGACTCACGTCCACATGATTAGATCATCTTGCTGATGGACTAAATTTTGGTCACTAATTTAACAGTGCTTCTGTTTTCTACAGTCCAGAAATGTGAAGTATTTCAGCATGTCCTGGGTATTGCAGGAAAAGGAGGGTAAACCAATTAACACCTGACTTTCTAAATGTATGGGAAACTACTAGGGAACACCAGTTCTGTATCCTAAACTTGAGAAAGATTTCAATTTTATGTATTGCAGCTAGTTTCTGATGCCTTTCCTGCCCTCATTTAGGTGCTTTTAAAACAAAGCTTTTTTCCTTGTTTAATTCTTGGAGGTTTCTTTACCTAGTAAATGCTATCTTGTGCATATCTGGAGATCACCATAAGAAATGAAGTAATGGTCTCCATGTTCTCATATAGGAAACAACCTCTTTCCCCCCCACAATTCTGTGATTGCAGGAATTTACCTTGACTTAATGAACCTAAAGAAGCCTGGAGGGTTTGATATTTCCTTATTCTACAGAGACATCATTAATACAGCAGATGATGAGGACCTAGGAATCCAGTTTGAAGAGTCTTGCAAATTGGAGGATCTTATGAAGAAAGTACGAGCAAAAGAAACAAGGAAGCGAGCTTTAAGTCGGTGAGTATCAAGAGACATCTTCCTCTTGCAGGGTAATCTGGGGGACTTTGGAGGAATCATGATAACAGAGAGTTACATTAAATAGTACATAATATTAAATTGTGGAAAGTTTTTTTATTGTGTTTTCAGATGAGAAATTGTAATGTGCTTTTCATCTCTTTAAAATGGAAAATTAAAATATTGTACAAGGTTTCAAAGACTTAAATTTGTTTTTGTTTATTCTTTAGGCTGAATTTATATTTGGGAAAAGATGTAATTCTTACTGTAGGCATTTTCAACTTAGTCCAGAAGGCTGTCAAGCAGCCTCCAGTGAAACTTTACAGAGAAACTAATGAGCCACTGAAAACAAAAACACGAACCTTTAATCGAGAAACAGGTAGTTTGCTTCTTCCAAGTGACACCAAGAGAGCTCAGGTAATGTTTTCAACTTTCTGTTTTCCATGTTAAAGAATTTTAAGGGGCAGTACATCACAATGTTTATAATGGTGTAGAAGCCATTATGTCCTGATTTACTGTATGTACAGTTGCAAGAAAAAGTATGTGAACCCCTTGGGATTACGTGGAGTTTGCATGAATTGGTCATAAAATGTGCTCTGAACATCATCTAAGTCACAACAATAGAAAAACACAGTCTGCTTAAAATAATACTACACAAACATTAGATGTTGCCATGGTTTAATTGAACATAACATGTAAACATTCACAGTGCAGGGAGGAAAAAGTATGTGAGCCCCTAGCCCAGTAGTTCTCAACCTTTCTAATGCCGCGACCCCCCCGCCACCGCGACCCCTCCTCGCGCGGGATGAGGTGCGGGATGAGGTGCCAAAGGGGGCGTGGCACCAGGAGGGCAGTGCTCCGGGTTCGGGTTCGCCAGACAGCTGATAGCGTGGAAGCGGGCGACTTCACC
>QLTV01004445.1:4414397-4438899 GCA_003457575.1 Thermophis baileyi
TTATTATTATTATTATTATGTTAAAGGGGCGTGAATCCATTTTAGTTCTATATATTTTAAATAAAATCATTCTTGTATGTGTGGTGCTAAGGGCTGGGACAAAGTAGGGATCCTTTAGTATACTCTTGTTGCAGTATCCACTAAGACTATGCAATGCTTCAGAAATAATTCAGAAATATGCTTTGGACTATGCAAGAACATGAACATAGCACCTTTCTGTGCTGCTTCAGAGTAGTTGCACCTCTTGTAACACTTGTTGGGCTTGTACCACTATGTACTCTAAAAGCCTTTTTTTGGGATGTAATCCCAATCATAGAAAATTTGACTCTGAGTGTCCACACTCAGTCTGGTTGTCATTGTTTTGTTTATTTTATTTATCACACATCATTTGTTCTCCCACAAATGTAGATAAATTGAAAGTATTTTTAAATTGTTATGTAACTGGCTATATTACCATGTTAGAATTTATTGGAAAAAAGATAGGATGTAAAGGAACTCAAGGAACATAGAAAAATTTGATAACAATAAATGTATTTATTTTGTTGAAAATGAGCCCCAATCCCAATCTGTGCTTAAAGCTAGGGAGAAATGAATGATTTGGATGAATTTGTAACCTTCAGGAGTAGAGTATGAACTCAGGGGAAATATTTGCTGCTCTTCTCTTTATTTCTTACACAGTCCGTATGGAATTTTATTTTTGTGGTGCTGTCTTGTTATGAGGATTCTAATAGGCTTCTTTATTTACAACTATGATAATTTTTGCTGCATTTTTTCAGCAGTTGCTTTTTCCTGATTTCCTTTCTTAGATTTATGGGAATCGTCAGATTGTGCTAGAGAAAGAAGAGACAGAAGAAGTAAAAAGATTTGATTCACCGGGCTTGTATCTGATTGGGTTTAAACCCTTGGTAATGCTGAAGCCATATCACTATATCAGGCCTGCACAGTTCATCTATCCTGATGAGTTCTTAATGAATGGTAATTATAGCTGAAAATTATACTCTACCATTTATCTTTAGGGTTACTCAGTTCCAGAACATACTAGCAGCACCAATACCAACAGCAATGGAATTTCTGAATGAGATAAATTTTATTGGCATAATAAGAAAGGATTAATTTCTAGGCTTCAGAAATGAATCCAGAATAAATGTCATTAGCAAAACAAGTTTTTAATTTTATTTTTTCCATCATTACATGTTGCTAACTTATTTAACCCAAGTCATCTTATAAAATTAACATACAATGTAATAAAAACTGAAGAAACTCCCATGTTAACAGTAAACATAAGCAAAACCAGTCAAATAACAGTGACGATTAAGCAATACAAACATCTGGTTTAGCAGAACAATCTCAGTAGCATCTGAAAAATAAAATAGGACCATCTAAATGCTGGGGTGTAACTTGTTCCATAATACTGGTATTGGATTGATGCAGTGATGGAAAAACGTTACTCCTAAGGCAGTCCAACCCTCTCCTCCCCATCTTCCAGTTGTGGACCTTCTCCTTTGGAGTGGGTGCTATCCCGTCCCAGCCAGCAAGAGGGCACCAACCATCATGCAATTGCTGAACAAATAGCTACTTAGTTTTGCTAGATTCATACTGAACTGCTTTGTCCTCTCCTGATCATATAGCCTTTAGATACTGGATAAGGTCCTCTAGAACAGGGGCCTCCAACCTTAGCAACTTTAAGACTTGTGGACTTCAACTCCCAGAGTTCCTCAGCCAGCTAGCTGAGGAATTCTGGGAGTTGAAGTCCACAAGTCTTAAAGTTGCCAAGGTTGGAGACCCCTGCTCTAGAACATTTCATCTTAGGCCCCGAGTACAGAGGTATAACTGTGTATCATCACCTTACTGATCATAAATTACTCAGAATCCATGTATGAGCTCCCCCACTAGATTCATGTAAATATTGAATGGAATGGAGGAGAGTGTTGAGTGCTGTGGGACTTCATATAAAAAGCATTTGACCTTTTATCTCTACAACTGTTGACTGATTCTGCCTATAGCAGATATGGTACTACTTCAGTGCAGTGTCCCACCTAGACCAGAAGGATAACATGATTGATAGTATTAAATGCAACTGAGAGATCTAACAGAATGAAAAGAACTGCACTCCCACCATCCAGATTCTGATATAATTCATCAGAAGTCTGGTTTAATATTGGTGATGAAATTCTACATGATGGAGATTTGTAAAAGGAAATGTGGGAAAAGACTGTTGACATCCACATTTTAAAAAGGTCCCAGGTCAAATAAAAAACAAAAATAACCTTCACATGTGTTTTGGGGGAAATGTGCTATAACTTCTTGATTATTTTGAAGAGTTCCAAAGCATTAGAATAATTTAACCAAAAATCAGTGATCCTATTGGCAAATTGATGTTCTTCTAAAAGAGAGGAACATGTTGCGGCTGAAAAAACACTCAATTGCAAAAATTAGGCAACAAATCTCTTGGGAGTTAGAGAGAGATCATCAGATTACCCACACGTGCTCCATAAAACTGCTTTTTTAAAAAAATTTTTGAGAGCAGACAGTAGAAACTGTGTTTTTGTGGTCAGTTTGCAGTCAGTTGGGAGTCATGAGATTCCATCCTGCTCATAGCTGCTAATCTCACCTATATGGATTCTAAATTCGACTAGTTCATCTCTTGATCAGTTTGGATTTTATGTATTTATTTATTTGGTTTACTTTAAAAATTAAAAATTTGGACTAGCAAGTTTTATTGAAATCAGTGGGTGTCCTTTGATCCTTTTTTAAACAAAACAATTTATAAGATTAAATATTTGTATTCTTTGGAATATATAGCAAGAGGATGATTATTTTTTGGTTTTGGAAAGTTTCACATGGATCAGTTTAATAGGGAGGGGTGAGGTTTTAGAGATGGGTTTATAGAAAGTGAGGGAAGATCTGGAATGAAGATATGTTTTATTTTAAGTGACACGTTCTTGATATTGGTTATACTTGCTGGGGATAAAGGGGGAAGTTTCTTTTGTTTTTTCGACTTTTCTATTTTTATCTTTTTCTTTTCTACATCTTTCATTTGTTATTTTCTTTAATGCATCTCTTTATTTTGTAGTTCTATATGCTTTATTTGTATTATATAATCCCTAATAAAATTATAGGGGGAAAATAATAATTTAACCAAAAATGGCCTTTTTGTTTACAGGAAGTACTACTCTGTTTAATGCCTTGTTAATGAAATGTTTGGAGAAAGGAGTGATGGCCATCTGTAGATACATACCACGTCAAAACAATCCTCCCAGGTTTATAGCTCTGGTCCCACAAGAAGAAGAACTAGATGAGCAGAATGTACAGATAGTCCCTGCAGGTAATTTAAATGTTATATTTTAGTTTTGTGGTTGGCTTAGAGGTGTTGCTCTATTTGATATTTTTTTTCAAAACAGTATCAAAATAAGATATTTTGCTTATACCATTATAAGCAGCATGGAACAAATATAACTTGAAAGAAACTCATTCTTTAATAATATTAGAAAAAAGATATCTGGTATATCCAATAATAATAGGACAGTGTGGTAAAATAATTTATGTGCAGGTATTTCTCCTGAATTTTATTCCTTTCCTGTTTTTGTATTAACTGATAAAAAGATTTGTAAAACTTCCAGAAGAATTAGGACCTTCAAATTCCATATTTGGCATTATTTCTAATCATAACCAACGAATGTGGCTTATAAATAATTTAATAAAAATATTAAAATATGTAATAAAGTGTGTCTGTATGTGTGTATAGGCATCTGTATACAAATGCATGTGTGTGTATGTGTGTAATATCAAATTAAAGTTGTTTAAATGCTGCCTCCAACTAAATGTTTTTTATTTCTTAAAAATAAAACCTAGTATGTTATGTTATTGAATGTGGACATACTTAGGCCATCTCTGATTATAATAAATTGCATATTTCATTAACAAGAAAATTGTTCTTTGATTGCCTGTGAGATATATTTTTTTCTGTCAATCCTTCACTACCTATTTCTGAGCTTATTGCTCCAACTATAGAGGGTGTTTACATATATGTTCCCTTCTGAATTATATATAATAAAATTAATGTAAACATGAAAAAATTATTTCCACTCTGCCTTTTTAATGACTTTTCTACATTGATTATCTCTTTAAAAGCAATCACCTTTATTGGCACTTAAACAATTTCAGTTAATGAATCGATATTTTAATAATTTAATATTTGAAGGAGTTTAAAATAATTGAAGCATTCAGGCAAAGTTTGTGATAATGCCAACTTAGCTTACCGATAGTAGATTATTTATCAAAATACTGCATATTTGGAGATTATGTTGACAGAATGAATGTTAAATTGTGCTTTCAAATGACTTGGCTTTCTATTGTCTGTTTTTCCTTTCCTTCTGCTTAGGTTTTCATCTCATTTTTCTACCTTATGCTGATGACAAACGAAATATTGACTTTACTGAGAAGATACCAGCTAATCAACAACAAGTGAACAAAATGAAAGAAATAATACAGAAGCTTCGATTCAAGTACAGGTGAATATAGAGATAAAAATTAAGATATATATACATAGCAAATAGACAAACCTTCAAACTTCAATATCTTTTTCAATGCCCTATTTTGCCTGTGTATTGTGGTAGAAGTTAACTGTACTGTTCATGGGGTGACTTTGAACCAGTCAGTCTCCTTTATCTCATCCTATCTGCATCTGTCATTGCTCGCTCAATGCAGGATGCAGAATGCAGAACTTAATTTGGACTGAGACTAGCTTCCCAAACAAGGCAACTTTTTAATGAATTAAATTTTAATTTGGTATCCAATATATCTAAGATGTATATATACAACAAATAGTTTTTGCTATTACAATGTCCCACTTTTGAATAGAAAACCAAATTGCTTCTGTAGAGAAGGGACAAATTTAAGCTTACAGTATAATACTTAAGCATTCATCCTAGAGAGGGAAAATATGAATTCAAAATATCTATAAGTAGGAACTCCATCAATTTTGACAAAATTCTAACCTAGAAAGCAGTTTATTATCTTCATTAGAGATGTGTCTTGCTATAGATTTCAAATGCATGTACTACAGTAATTGTACATTTTTTTATATTTAAAGTAACCTTCGGGTTTTCATTAAACAACATTTCTTTTGGCAATGTTAACTGATGTGTGCTGCTTCATAATGCAAGAAAAAACCAAAGATTTCTCTTAAAGAGCACCAAAGTGGTAATAACAAAACATTCTTCTCTTTTTTGAGATCTATATAGCAAAGGTATCCCATTTTATGACAGACACACTTGCATTCAAAACTGGATAATCTCCCACAGAAAGTTATTATGCTTGAAGAACCTTTTTCTTTAGTATAAGAAGTCTGTCAATGTGTGTTTGAATCTTCATTTCTATATCATGATGACATTCTTGGCACTTTTTGCTGGATTTTGACAGAAGTGAGAGCTTTGAAAATCCAGTACTACAACAACATTATATGAATTTGGAAGCACTGGCACTGGATTTGATGGAGCCTGAAAAAGCTGAGGATCTGACAGGCAAGAATAATTTAGTATAATATAATTTGCTTTTAATATGGTCTTTGATATGTCATAAACATTTAAGAATACAGCAAGCAATTGTTATAGAACTATATTTTTTTACAGAAGTAGTAAAAATATTTGATAGAGTTGTACATTATTTGTAATGCTTAAATGTTTACCAGACAGTTGAAAGTCAACCCTGAATGTAGGGATTGTTTTTAAAATGAATAAAGTATAAAATATAAAAATAGAATTAATTTTTCAGTGAGTTTTTTTTAAAAAAGAGCCTAGATTACAATTTCCAATCTATATTATGAGTTTTGAGACATAGTGGGAGCTTTATAGCAGTTTTCCTTCATCAGTTGATTTATTTAAGTTAGCTAAATATTCTTACCTTCTGTTTCCTGCCTAGTATCTATATTATCTTGTCATTTCTGTTAGTTAATGAAGGCTGAGGAAAAAAATACCCCTATTGAGTTATACCCCTATTAGTTACTTTCTAATTCTTTAAAGCAGTTATTTACTATGTTTTTGATATGTCATTTTACAAAGCAAAATATTTCAGTAATTAACATTAATAATTGGTACTTGTTCCTATCCAGTCAGATTTTATGGGTCTGTTCATGGCCCCTGCTGCTTTAAAGCTCAAAAATATATTGTGCATATTAAATATCCATTATTTCTGTATTTTTAAATACCAGTTCTAAGGTCGTCTTCCTTCCTTTCCAGTGCCCAAGGTTGAGCTAATGGATGGCCGACTGGGTAGCCTTGCAGAAGAGTTTAAACAACTTGTTTATCCGCCAGGCTATGATCCTGATGGGAAAACTATAAAACGAAAACAAGGTGGGATGAAAGAATACAGAGAGAAGACAATTGTGTCCTTAAATGCATATGCCCTTTTTAAGTTTGCCAACATTGTAATGTGGGATCAAAGTATACCTTTTTCTCAGAATATAAGTAGGTTCTTGACCCAAGGTTCTTGATTTTCTGAGGAAGTTTGCAGGTGGCAATGACATATTAATTCAGTCTTGGCAACCAGTCGTAAGTGCAAATGGGTTGTCAAATGCCCAGATTGTGATCCTGTGGGGATGCTAAATGACTACAACTTTGGGGATCGGTCGTATGTCCCTTTGTTCAATACATAACTTCAAAATGCTGCTGAACAAATTGTCATAAATCGATACTGTCTGTATCCTGGAGTGAGGTAATGGCAAACCATCTCAATATTGCTAAGAAAGCTACCTGGACATCTCTATGAAATCACCAACAGTTGAGCTTGATCTGAAGGAGACTCAAAATCTTTTAAAGAGATCAGAATGTGAAGCTTTGTAGGATTTTGTGCCATGATGGATATATACATGAAACATTTCAATTATAGCAAATGAGTGACAAATAACTACACCCAATTTTTTTCTCCAGCAGGTAATGGTACTGAACAACCAGAAAAGAAAGCAAGAATGGAACTCTCTGAAGAGGAAGTGAGGAATCATGTTGATAGAGGCACTTTGGGTAAACTTACTGTGCCAATTCTAAAGGATATATGCAGGATTTATAAGCTAACAGGTGGTGGAAAGAAGCAAGAACTTTTAGATGTGATAACTGCGCATTTCAATAAGCACTGAGTTTACACCCACAACTGCTTCAAACATTTTAATGTCGAAAAACTCCTAAATGTTGAGATTTCGACAAGAGAAATGTTTTCATAGACATTTGATAAAAGGGAGTGGGAATCAGGTTTTTATTTTTGTGAAATTAATAGAAAAAGCCCCATCCCCTTTCCACTTCTGGTTCTAGATTTGATTATACAACTTTCATCTGTCTTTAATAAATGAGCTTGGTTTGGCTGAGTCAGTTTTTTCATTTCACATATAACATAATGCACAAACTACTGTAGTATTATTTAGGAAAATAGCTTATTATTGGAAGAATAGTACTGTATAAATTTGGTTTGTACACATGCCTCAAACATATAGCAAACGTGCCCTGGCAATCTTTTTTTTCCAACCATGTTACTTCTTCCCAGTCCATGATAGAAACAAGTTAGCCATTCAGGTTTTATAGAGGTTTTTCTTCTTCAGAAGGCACCCTGTACTTTTTTAAAGAATATTTAAAGCTGAATGCAATTTGCCTACTATTTTGTGATAGACAGTGACTCAAAGGGGGTCCACAATGATCCACAGGCCTGCATTCATTACTAGGCTGGTGTTCTCTCTTGTGAATTAGAACATTCTTACCTGCCATTTTCCTTCCATTTGATGGAACAGCTAATTGGCAGCTGGATGAATTGCACTGTAAAGTGGGAAAGTAGGTTTTTTGGGGAGGAGAGAAACCTTACTGTACTTTAGGACACAGCTCATCCAGTTGACAGTAAGTTGTTCACTGAACTGGTTGAAAAAGTGCTATCCGTGTTGAAGAAGAAAAGTTGGAATCCTGCAGAAAAGTATGGTTTTAAAGGAGCATTTTTTTTTAACTAAACCATGTTCTTCTATGGCTATTCTATTTCAAGTGGCTTAAGTTTTACTAAGTTTACTTCCAATGTAGCTGGGGCAATCTGATCTAAATTGTGAAGAAAAAAGTTTTCTATATCTGTTACCATTTAGTGTCACTAGGATTTTTGCAGCCCAAGCCCGATAGCCTAAGTATGGTGGCACAGGCTGGGATTCGATAATCTGTGGTAGTCAGCTGAGTTTGCTTTACTGTGGCTTGGCAGTAATACTGAACATATGGCTGAACCTAGCTAGAGATTAAAATATTGGAAAGCTCTGACTCAAATCTATCTTCGATAATGAAAGCTCACTAGCTAACTTTTGACTTTGGATCAGTCATACTTTTTCAGTCCATTACCTCAGTTATTACTATGGGGTAAATTATTATGGGAAAAGGATTCCTATACATGCCATCTTTAGCTCCTGGAACAAATTTGCGACACACACCTTACAAATTAATTATAAAAATAAAATGCAGAAAATACATTATTTTATTAACAACACCCAGTCAACCTATTGAGTATGACAGGCATTTTTGTATAGTTGAGCACATTTAACATGTGCAACCCACATACTACTAAAACTTTTATGTATGTTTGTAATCTTCATTTGGGCAAAATGCTGCATCAGAAAGCAACAACTTTGGAATCGGCATACCTCAAATGGGTTAACTTACAGAATATACCCAAATCTGGCATCTATGATTCCTGTAAGAATGAAATGTGGTAGTTATAGATTCTTCAATGCTGCTGCACTGCTGCAGACAGGTTATAGTTTTCAAAAGATAAGAAAGCTGGCAGGCAAGCTTACAAGTTTGGGGAAGGAAAGAGGTTTATTTTTCCAATGCTCCCTGTCAGCTTCCCACAAGGAAACTCATTAGTGAAGCTGACAGAAAATAAGTCACTCTGGTCTCACTTAATTTTTTGCTGCCCATGGTTATTCTGTTTGTTTATGTAGGGAAATATCTCTGAAATGATGACTCATCTGGTCATGAGTGTCTTGTTCCTTTGTATAATCCCATTTATGCATCTGAAAACTTTATATCATACGAAATATGTTTGCTATGTTTTTTTTAATCTGGAAAAGACAAATGTTTAAAGGTCTTGCTAATAAAATAGTGCCAAGAGTTTGCTGTTATCTCATTCTTGTGCAGTTGCAGTGGTAGGCTAGAGGCCAGCATCCCGACACATCTTTCTAGAAAGCAGCATTGACTAGGTAAAATTTGGAAGACTATGCCTATCAGAATCAGTGCAGAATCACCTCAGAGAAGACACTGGGCATGGTACTTATTTATTGTAATTTATTTCTGGGGGGAAAAAAGCCTCTGGCTACAGCAACAAAAAGCAAATGGAAAAATATATTCTTACATTTCTGTCCTATCAAACTGCATCAGATTGGGGAGGATACTTCGATTTCTTTCTAGGGTAGCTCCATAAACCAAATAACCTTCAACAGGTTATTGAATAGAATATTATATGTTTTGTATTATTGTATTAAACACTTAACTTATACACAAACTCATCTTCAAATGATGCTAGTTATTATCAAAGAATTAGTTTAAATCTCATTGACGAATTTTTGCATCAGACAGATTTAAAGCAGGGATACGCAATCTAATACACTGTCAAGTAGAGGTGAACAATGTGCAGTCCCCATTTGGCCCTCAAGCATCCTGAGGTCATGCCACTGAAATACACTGGTAGAATTCTGACAGCAAGCTCCGTCCATTTTCTGAACATTAGGGTGTTTTTAGGATAGAATTTCAGGCAGGTTCTCTGGAAAGCCTTCCAATTCCCACCCTCAAAATCCATAAAAAGCAAGTTGAAAACATTTGACCATGCGGCAGGGTTTCCACCCTTAAAATCAGAAAGCTGCTCACCAACTTCAGCAATTTGGGATTAGGGTTATGTTTAGGGTCATTACTGCCTGGTAACTGCAAATTATTGTCCTAAATATTATGAGGGTATGAATTTGTCTCGACTTAAAAGAACAAGCAATCTCCAATTATAGGCCTAAACAACAACTTATGACCGAAGAAAGTAATTACTAGATTCAAAAACCTAATAAACATTTATTAATCATTTATATGACCATCCATCTTATAAGAGCATGACTTACATTGCAAAACAATAGCTGTTGAACAAAATATTCATATAAAGTCTTGGTTTTTGGAGTTACTTCTGTCAGAGTTAGACCAATAGTCTTTCAATAGATTGTTGGACAGAATTAATCTGAGGCTTGAGTTGTGAGCCTTCTTTGATAGTAATGGAACAGGCAATAACGGGCCGAGAAACACCACATGCCCGTCCTAAGGCTTGCTTGGAACGCACAAACACATAGGGCACATTCTTGTCTTCACAAAGTAGTGGGAGATGAAGGATAATTTCAAGAGGTTCAGCATCTGCAGCCATCACAATGAATTCCGCAATTCCTCTATTCAAAGTTTTAGTGGCTGTGGAAAAGAAAATCAATATAATTACTACCAGGCACTCATTAAATTGAAGAGCTAGCTTCTTTTGCTGGTGGTGCAAGAGGATAAAGAGCACCTTGCTACATGCAATAGTATTCTATATCCTTCATTGAACTCTTTTGCTTCAAGATTTGTGTTCATCTTAATTAAATATACTTTCAACTACCTTGTGGGATTTGTCTGGTGGACACTAAAGTGGTTATAATGCTGAAGAAATAGCTTACCACTTGCAAATCAATGAATTGGATATCTGGCTGCATCTCTTTCTAAAGGCTTCAGTGTATGAGTACAAGTTCTCGCCTAGATACATGGCAAGTTAAATGCCTTTTGGGAATTAATCTACTTTAGAAAGGGCATAATATAAATCAGTATATTATGCAGCATTCCAAATATTTCCCATGTGGGGACTTCTTTAACAATGAAAGCAAACACGGATATTATTGTATAAGCTCTTTCTGTCCTCAAGTTTTATTTATTCATTTTATTTTTACTTATTTCCAGTGTGTCTGTCTGATGCCAATTATTTCTGTTCAGCACATTTGAGGAAATACCAGTAATAGGCTACCACTAAGAAGGAGAATCAATATGTTTAAGGATATATTTAGTTCAGGGTCAGACTGACTTCCTGTAACCATCTTCTCAACCTGCCTCTGGTAATATCTGATACAGCTGTCCCTCTTCTATTTCCCTTCTGCTTACTAAGTGCAATACATTATCTAATCCACGGGTGTCAAATTTGATCACGTCACGTGACATATCATGACATTTTTTGCCCTTGCGAAGCTGGGGTGGGCATGGCCTGCACGTGACACATTCGGCCCACGGGCCATCCGTTTGCAGGTCTGATCTAATCCATTATCAACTTTTATTTGGTTTAGCTGTTAAATTCTTGCAGCTTGCTGAATTCTTATGACTATCTTCAAACATACTGAATCCTGAATTAAGTTTCTCTTGCCCTTGGGCAAATTATTTAAAATGGTTTTATTACTTTGGGCAAAGTATTTGAAAGGAGACAACACTCCCCCCAACATCCATATAACAACATTTTGATAAAAAGGTTCAATCAGATTTCACCTTCGTTGGCTCCTTTGCGTAACTGTTTGTAGTTACAAGACTGCTGTACAAGATCCAGTAGTGTCTTGGTGAGCTGAGCATCAGCAAGAGGGTAAGCTTTTGGATTTACTTCTGCCTCAATCTGTAGAAAAATATCAGAAATTGAGTTACAGAAAACAGTATTTCTTCCTCAACGGTCTGCTATCTGTTTTAAGGAACATAACTGTATTGGTGCCAGGTGAAGTAATTATCTTTCCATTACCAGAACTGTTGTATTTGCTAATTCCCTTTCGTTAGCAATCTAAGTCACCTTGAAAAACTCTTTCAATTTTTTTCACTATAACATATTCAAGGAGCAGGTGGAGACAATGGTAAGATATCCTGAAAATAGTCACTCATGCTTGCCATCTCTAGATTTAGACTACTATCATTCACTGAACATGGGATGCCCTTGAAGATCTCCCCAAACTTCAGCTTGTCAGAATGATATTGGTCAGTGATCAGTCATGAGTGTCATGTTACACCTTATTACAAAATGTTTCCAAATGCAATACAAGGTGACAGTTATGACCCACAAAGTCCTACAGCTTTGGGCCTTAGGGATCACCTCCCAGCAGTTTCTTCTGATTCTATCAGAATCACTAGGGAGGATCTGCTAACAGTCCCTACCCCCCAAGAGGTAGGGACTGTTAGCAGGTCCTTGGCCCCCCAAGAGAGGGCCAAGCAGCAGGCATTTTTCAAGCTCCCTAAAGTCCTTTTTATTTCAAGCAGTAGACAAATCTCATAAACATGAATACATACTACCAAAATGTACTACCGGTAGCTCCCAGTCTTGAGTACAGAGTTTGATCTAGTATCTACAGATAGACAAAAACAAAACGGCTGTTCTGGAGTGAAAAGGGCTGAATTTAAATATTTACATAACCATGAAGGAAACCGATTTCTCTGAGTCCCGCTACAAATACTTGGGTATTTCCAGAGAAAGCTGTTAGGAGAACAAAGTAGCCCAAACTATTATGCATTTCATATTCAATAGCACAAGGACAGGATAAAAATAAAAGAAATCCATCGCAAAAGCACCGATACTCGTGGCATGACATTTAATATTCCAACCTCAGCATGATAGCAGAAATAGAGTGGGATTATTCCAATGAGCACACAAATTAAAAAGTAGCAGAGGAAGGCGCCGGGTGCTGCACGCAAGGCCTCTTGCTCAGCACGTGATTTCATTGGTGCCTGTATGGAAACTGAGGCTGAGCGTGCCCGGGTAAGCGTCCTCCGCGTGGTCTCCTGAGCTCGCGCTCTCCGCCACGCTGCCGAGGCGCTATTCGTTTCGGCATTTTCACCGACAACTAGCGCCTTCGCTTTCCGCAACGTCTGGATCTGGCCCACTCACCATTTCTGCTAAGTAGAAACTTCTGCCGGAGATTCTGCTCTGGATCCTCTCGGCCCGAAAGCTTCACGGAGGAAAAATGTGAAATGCGCTGATACCTAAGATAGAGGCGCTCCCGGAAGTGACGTTAGAAAGGAGCTTCCCTCCTGCAGGAAATATGATGCAGACCTCGAAGATTTCTCTGCTCCCGCAAGTGCGACCTCTACCTTTGACTGGGGTTATTACAGAAAACTTGTGTAGAGAAGGAGCTTCGACCTAAAATAGTGATCGTGTTCAGATTCCCTCACGGTGACGTTTACTGAACTTGATGGGCCGTGTTTCCACGTTCACTCATTAGCAATTGTCATTTATCCACAACTATTAATTACATTTACATGATTTGATTAATATACATCTAGTTTCAGCAGCAATAAAAGTATTATGCCGTGGTTTTTTTTCTAGATTAAAGGTGACACGCTTAGCAGTTCTTCCCTGCTGGGGGAGGTTGGACTTAAAAAGGAAACTCTAGGTGAATGGGGGCTAGATCTAAATCCATTCATCAACGTTTTCTGTATGTGACAAATTCAGAAATTATCCATGACATATTCTGATAGCAATTATCATTTTTTAACCTCTCAGTTCTTTGCAACTGGAAGAAATTAAACTACAGTGTACTGAGGGTAACTCATTAAATGCTTGCCCCAAAGATGCTTTTTCAGGAGGCAACTGGACTTCCTTGTTTTTTCTTTTGAAGATGTTTAGCTTCTCATCCAAGAAGCTTCTTCAGCTCTGACAGGATAGTGGGGAAGTCATAGCTGAAGAAGCTTCTTGGATGAGAAGCGAAACGTCTTCAAAAGAAAAAACAAGAAAATCCAGTTGTCTCCTGAAAAAGCACCTTTGGGACAACCATGACCTGAATGACTGAGAATCTCTACAGTCATTAAATACTTGAAGCAATTAAATAAAGCATATGTCCCATAATGTGATATCTCCACCATCTGATTATACAAGTAGCATAATCTTTAGTTCTTTGACAACATAGTTTTGTGCATGGATTATACAGTGAATGAGTCCTGGAGAAATTGGTATTATTGCCTAAGTGTATATTGGGCCACCTGGAAATTGAAGTTCCACATACCTGAAATGACCAAAGTTATGAAACCTGGCATGAGATTTTAATTTATAGCACACTTTTCATCCCTCTACAAACAGTGCTCATTGGCTGAAACAAACAAGAATATTTGATAAAAATAATACGGTAGTCAACTGTATACAACTGTATCTGTCATTAGAATTGCAGCACAAGGCATTTAGAGATGCTTGTTGAATAAGTGAAGCACATTGGACTTCTGAGTAAATATGCTTTAAAATATTGTATATTATGTAACACTTTGGTATTTAATTAATGCATATATTGAAAAATAAAAACATTAAAATATATTTCTTAAATGAAATCCGATATATTGAGTTAAAACGAAGCTTTTAGTTATAGTCCTGTTATGTCTTTGTACCCAAAGTACAAATATGCTGTGATACCATTTTTTTTCTGCTATGGTCCCCATGATGTTACCTTCATCTTGTCCTCACCTCATTAGGGAGACATGCTTAAGCCTTTAAAGTAGTGTTTTCCTACTTATTCTAACCCAGGTCAAAAGCATCCTCAATGTGTATTTAGGCTTTATTATCTCTCATCTTGGAAATCAGGTATGACTGTTGTGACTTGAAACAGAAGCAGTAGAAGGATTTGCAATGTGATAGCAAATTTCATTATGAATGCTGCATTTTTTTTTTAACGGATTCAAGGATTGATGGATAATAGCATCACTTCGTACAGGGGGAAGACCCTTAACATCTAAGAAATCAACACAAAGCCAAACAAACATCAAGTTGAGCTACTGATGGAGAAACAGCCACCGCAATAAAGAGCTAGTGCTGAAAGCAAGATCCCCCTGGCCTCGAGCACTTCGGGCGCTATCATCGGGATCGCCATAGCAACAGATGGTGGTTTTGCAACGCGCTTGCGTTAAACTATCCCGCCAAATTTGTCCCATCTTCTTTGCAGTTGCCACTGTGTATGGAAGAGCATGTGAGGCGGCGAGATGGCAGGCTTCGCCTCAGAACCTTTAGCGTGCGAGCGGTTTCACTCGCGGCACGACCCTCACTGGCTGCTGGAGTTTTTGCCTTCGCCGCTCTGCTTGGCCTGCGCCATTGAGACGCTGAAGGAGGACGGGGTCTCGGTATGTGCGCTAGCTAGCTTGGTTTGAGCCGCGGCACTCTTTGGAAGGCTGAATAACGTTCCACATTTTTCTCTTCGTGTCCTCACTCGTCATTGTCCCGCGTTAGTTCACAATTCCTCTTTCCCGTTCTAAGCTCAAAGAACCAGCTTCATATGGAAGCAGTGGACTAGTTTGGATGTGTGTGGTCAATTGTTTAGTCGGACGTTGTTTTTCAGTTATGAAGTCCATAAATTAGGGAACAAATACGTTCTTTTTCGAATAGCAACATTACAAACTGTAAAAAGAAAATATATAACAAAACCACCATGTGTAACTACTTGTTTCCTCTACGAACTTTGGCAATAAAATGATCCTTTTTAAATGGGATGAGAGAGAAGACATTGTAATAACACAACCCTGACAAGCCTTTTGGCATATGGAAATTATTCTACCTCATTTGGTTGTTTATTTCTCAGTTCTTAGCTCAGGGTGGAAATGGCAGGTGGTAATGATAATATAGTTTTCATACTGTATGAGAAATTAAAAAGCCCAAATTATTCTCAAATATACCCAGATACATTTTACAGCACAGTCCTAATCATGTTTACTTAAGTACTAATATTTTCCTTGGGATTCACTTCATGCACTAAATATGAGAGTAAGTTATATTTTGCATTATATGTGATCCAGCTTTTAAGTTTGTGTGCTCTCTGTTCCTTAATAAACTTGCCTGAATCTGCTATTGTGTTTAGTACAAATACTAAACAACGGTTTAATAAATAAACAGTTAATAATAACTAACAGTTTATAAATAATAAACAGTTTATTAGAGCAATTGATACAGCTACAGTTGATTTTTTGTACAATTGATGGACTTTTGCTCTTAGTTGTTTTCCTCAATTGCATTCAAAAAGGGGAGTTTAGAATATAGTCATTTTAGAAATTAAAATGAATACAGGTAGTCCTCAACTTACAATACAGGTAGTCCTCAAACTTACAATTGAGCCCAAAATTTCTGTTGCTAAGCAAGACAGTTGTTAAGTGAGTTTTATCCCATTTTATGACCTTTATTGTCACAGTTGTTAAGTGAATCACTGCAGTTGTTAAGTTAGTAACATGGTTGTTAAGTGAATCTGGCAAAAGGTGATCACATGACCTCAGGACTGCAATCTTCATAAATATGACCTGGTTGACAAGTGTCCGCATTTTGATCACGTGATCATGGGAATGCTGCTACGGTCGTAAGTATGAAAAATGGTCATAAATCAGTATTTTCAGTGATATATCCATATCTATATCAATATCCATACATGACATGAGGGATTGTGTTTTGCTCTTTTATACTGGTTTATCAAACTGTACTACTGTAATTCTTGATTTAGTCTTTATTTCTTTTGAGTTTAATGTAAATTTAATATTCAAGGAAATGGGTGCTTAATACACCCTTAGGTTAAGACTATTTGTTTTCAAATATAACTATTTTTGCTTTTTATGACATTCATTGAGACTTTCCCCATTTAAAACGATCATGATACAAAGCTGACTTGACAATATCTTTTTTTTTGCCATATCTCCATGACTTTGCCTTCATTTCAGCCCTAGGCCTTGTGAGAGAAGTTAGGACAGTGGTTCTCAACCTTTCTAATGCTGCGACCCCGCCGTGACCTCCCCGCTGCCGCGACCCCCCCCGCCGCTGCGACCCCCTCCCCGCGCGGGATGAGGTGACAAAGGGGGCGTGGCACCATGGGTGAAATGCTCCCAGTTCGGGCTTGCCTGCGGGTCGCCGAACAGCTGATAGCAATGGAAACGGGAGACTTCGCCCGGACGCCGCCATTTGGGTTCTTTTACCCTCTGCACATGCGCAAAGTGTTCCGCGCATGCGCAGAGGGTAAAAGAACCCAAATGGCGGCGTCCGGGCGGGTGGGCGAAGTCTCCCGCTTCTGTAGCTACCGGCAGTCCGGCGACCCGCAGGCACAGCCGAACTGGGAGCATTTCACCCCTGCAGTGACGGTGGCACCAAGATGGCGGGCTAACGCGCGCGGCGACCCCTGTGAAATGGTTGTTCGACCCCCAAAGGGGCCGCGACCCATAGGTTGAGAACCGCTGAATTAGGACATCCTTTATCAAATAGCCATCTAAAGCATATAAAATCTTTTCAGTTGAGATTACTAGATTATACGATTGATTGTTATGTGCAAGGATGTATTGGATATAAAATGTGTAAGTAAGGCAGAAGATGGGAGAATTCTGAAGTTTTCATTACTTTGATCCTTTCAAAGGAAATCAACAGTTTTGGGCTCAAAAAGTAAAAATATAGGCTTACAGGAAAATTAAGTTTCTTATATTTCTTCTTAACAATTTTTGTAATTTTCCCTTTCTAACATTTAGCTAATACGCAAGAAGCATGTGGTCTCTTGTCTCCGAGATGTTCTGACTCAGCATGCAACAAGAGTCATCCCATTGTTCGTTCAGAATGAAAGAATATGTGCTTATTTTATAGCAACTTTGTTTGGTAAGAGAACAACAGACACATTCAACATGTTCTTCTGCAAGAATATTTTAATTTTTTCAGCACAATTTATTTTGTGAATCAGAGTGATTAAGATGAGTTGTTTGGCCAAAATAGACATAATAAATACCATAGTTGATTTTCTATTACATAATTAGTTTTTTTTCTTCTGCGATGAAAAATATCACAGGACAAAGAATAAGAATAAAGGATGTGGCCTTTGAGGAGATTATATTAATGAAGAGCTGTGGTGGCACAATGATTAAAATGCAGTATTGTAAGCTAATTCTACTGACTGCCATAGTTTAATTCCCACTGGGTCAAGGTTGACTCAGCCTTCCACTCTTCTGAGTGAAGGGGGCAATATGCTGATTCTGTAAACCACTTAGAGAGGGCTGTAAAGCATTGTGAAGCGATATATAGACATAGTGCTATTAATAATGTAGGTTTAATTTTTAGGGCCATTTTAAAAATTCTTAATTTATGTTAAATCATTTGAATCCTTAGAATGAACTATATATATCCTGCTACATTTGTATGTGTTTATTTTTAGTAATCCACAATCAATATATTTACTTCTGTTGTGTTATTCAATATTTTGAACACATAAAGTGTGTTTAAATCTGATTTTAAAAAAGGATACTTCTCCCACATATTGTAATTAGTAGGTTATAGTTCTATAAGAAACAATGCAAGATGTTTCCTGAATCTGGTGTTTAATCATATGTGGCAATCTTTATTTTAGCATGTTCTAAAGATGGTAAATTGGATCTGAGAAACCTCATACCTTCTGCTATTCAAGAACATCCAAGTTAACAGGCCTCTAATTTCCTTTATTCTTCGTTCATCCCTTTCTAAGAATTATTAATAGCGTATTCAGACAAGACTTCGTTCTTTAGCAGGTTATTGAAAAATATATAAATATAGGAAAGAAAGCTAATTGTAAATGTGCTGATTCAGAGAAAGTGTACCGTAATATCAAGTGAATAGTCTTGATTTATGGAATGTGAAGGCTGCTTGCTGAATGAGATAAAAGGGATATAAGATGGAAGTAATCATGCATGAAAATACATGGAATTCCTAATGAATGGTTCTTTAATACTGAGCAATGAGTAAGACAAGGGTGGTTCTTCAATGTCTTTGGTGCATATGCTCTCAGTGTACATAAAAAGACAAGATACATTCATCAAGAATCATTAGGTACAACACTTAATGATAGTCACAGGGTACAAATAAACAATCAAATCATACTGGGAAACAATATAAATCGTAAGGATAGAAGCAACAAAGTTACAGTCATGCAGTCATAAGTGGGAGGAGATGGGTGATAGGAACAATGAGAAGATTAATAGTAAGTGATGGCGTTCAGGAAAAAACTGTTCTTGTGTCTAGTTGTTCTGGTGTGCAGTGCTCTATAGAGTCATTTTGAGGGTAGGAGTTGAAACAATTTATGTCCAGGATGCGAGGGGTCTGTAGAATAGAATAGCCCTCTTTTTTAACTCGTGCAGTATACAGGTCCTCAATGGAAGGCAGGTTGGTAGCAATTGTTTTTTCTGCAGTTCTAATTATCCTCTGAAGTCTGTGTCTGTCTTGTTGGATTGCAGAACCAAACCAGACAGTTATAGAGGTGCAGATGACAAACTCAATAATTCCTCTGTAGAACTGTATCAGCAGCTCCTTGGGCAGTTTGAGCTTCCTGAGTTGGCACAGAAAGAACATTCTTTGTTGTGCTTTTTTGATGACATTTTTGATGTTAGGAGTCCATTTTAGGTCTTGAGATATGATAGATCCTAGAAATTTGAAGATCTCTACTGTTGATACTATGTTGTCTAGTATTGTAAGAGGTGGTAGTATGGGAGGGTTTCTCCTAAAGTACCACCATTTCTACGGTTTTGAGTGTGTTCAGGCTATGTGTATTATTAGTGTATGGCTATGACAAAAGCTGAGGTGGTTTTCAAGGATTAAAAGGTATGGAGAGATATAGTAAATTAGGTTGATGCAATGCAAATTAGATTTAGCTACATTTCCCTTTTTGGGTTTGTGTGTGTGTGTATGTGTGTATAGTATATAGATTTATTATTTGTTGCTCTTTTACTTTATTCTGCATAAAGCTGCATACCCTAAAACAATAGCATCATGATTATATATGTATCTTTCCTCTTTAGTAAGTGCAGTGAAGATTGCAGCCCAAATATTTGTTTAAAGATTGATAATTTTTCCCCCCAAAAGGTGATTCTTACTCTATATACTTCTATAGGGATCTTACAAATTGTAGAAGACAGCGGTATCCTGGATTTACTCATTGAAGGTATGTATAAAATGGGGAGCTTGAATTACTTTATTATCTGTGTGATAATAAGAGCAGTTAATGATCAAAATTGTATCAGGAGGTGCTATGCAAATGCAAGTACATTTCTTTTGAGGTTTAGATTTGGGTTATATTTTGTTTTTCAACACAACATTCAGCTTAAATTATATAAAACATTTCTAATTCTCAATAAGCTCTAATTCTTATTCTCAATAAACTCTAATCCTAACATTTTAATCATGTTTTATGAAAACATACAGTATATCTTATTTTGAAATTCCTTATTTGTAGAATAATTTGTTGTTGTTTCATCCCAGAAGTCAGTAATTTATCCAGTATTTCACCTCAATAATTCTGCTTCACCCAATGTAATGAAAATTTCACATCATGCACATTGAAGTGATTAAGCACCAATTTAAAACAAAGGCATTATATAATTCCAGACTAGAGATCTCTGTGTTCAAAAGTTTTTTTACTTTCTTTCCTAAATTATTATGATGAGAATCCTTTTCCTCATAAATATATGCCTTAAAGATACTTAAACAGTAATGAAATTGGTTAATTCTCTATGTAAAAACTATGTAATTCAATTGACCTTTTTTTTAAAATGACATATGAAAGAAAGTACCATCTTAAGCTATTAGAACAAGTTTCTCTAAAAACGTTTAATAATTTTACTCCAGCATGATCAAATGTAATAAATCCAATTTTGCAAATATCCATTTGGTCAACTATGAATCATGTTATATGCAATTCAGCTCCCAGTGGGCTGTTCTTTCAAGTAGGGATGTTAAGTATCTAAACCTAAAACACATACAGTTGACAAACAAAAACATGAGCAATTATCTTCAGTGGCTGAGGCACTGCATATACATAACCTATCATGATGCAAGAGCATATGACACTTAATGTCACCATCCATATTTGACCAGGAAATCCTGCAACTCAAATCTTGCTCTAGAATAGGCCCTTCTTAGGAATTGTGTCAAACTCATTTACAGGTATTTTTCACTTGGAAAATGGTTTTGTTCTTAACCAACCAATTTAAAGTTTTTGCGGTTTTTTGCCAATAATTCCATATCTGTTCAGCACTGATATCTAAGACTCTCAGTTTAAAAGTTTCCTTTGCCTAGGAGACATTTGAGAGTAAATATTGACTGCAGTGGCTGATGGGTTCTTGTCAATTCCCAGTATTCTTAATAAACGAATCTGAACTTGTTCAGGTAAGATAGGTTCTGTATGGCCCCACAGTTTTGTGCCATAGGTCAGCATTGTCCTAAATACTTTTTGTCCTAAATACTTTCAATATGGGGGTCAAGATGCCTGGGTAGTTTTAATTAAATAATGTATATAATTTTTTGGTACTTGCCTCAGCCCTTATCATTTTTTTAGAATGGTTTGCCCATGGCCTTGTGATGGTAAAGGCCACTCCTAAATAGGTGAAATAACACACTTGTTCAGTAGGTTTCCCATCGAGTGGCCAGTTATATTTCTCACTTTTTTTTGCTAAATAGCATCATTTTAGATTTGGTTTTATTGATGTTTAGAGAATTGAGACTATACTACTACAGGTAGCTGTCAGGGTTCCAAATAGCATCCAAAACTAAATCAGAATCCGAGGCAAAGTATTCCTCAATGTTCCAATTTATTAACAGAGCCATGTTGGTACATCTGGGTGAAACCCGAATCTGAAGTCCTTCAGGTTTCCCCACCCAGTTGAAAGTTCAAGCCTTTGCCCCCACACCCACAAATTCATCACACTGTCCAATCTTCAATTGCCACGCTGGCAGAGCTGGCAGAGTCCACCCAACTCCTTCCGTGCAGGTGCAGAGCCTCGGAGACAAAAGATGACCGTGGCTTCCTAGGAAGAATTTGTTATGGCTGCATGCCAACAACTTTAAACAATCCCCCCTCCCATTCTCCCACAATAGAGAATGTTTAGTAGAATAGTATAAAGTGTGGCAGGCCGAAGATCCCAATTAAAATAGCTTCGGCCTGACAGTAGCTTTCCAACAGTCTTCTCAGGCCTATTTGTAAAAACATATGGACTACACAACTCGATCAGGGCAAAGCAATAGACGCAATTTACATAGACTTCTGCAAAGCCTTTGACTCAGTGGTACACGACAAACTACTTCTAAAAATAAAATCCTATGGCATTTCTGGACCCCTGCACAAATGGATTACTGCGTTCCTGTCAAACAGGCAACAAGTGGTCAAAATAGGAAACGCTTTATCAAACCCTGTACCTGTTAACAGCGGTGTTCCCCAAGGCGTTTTAGGACCAACACTCTTTATTCTTTACATAAATGACCTTTGTGATAATATAAAAAGCAACTGCGTCCTCTTCGCAGATGATGTAAAACTATTCAACACCACTGACAATACTACTACCCTTCAAAAAGACCTTGACTATATATCAGAATGGTCAAACAAGTGGCAACTTCAAATCTCAATCAACAAATGCTCAGTCTTACACAGTGGCAAAAATAATCAGAACACAAAATACAAACTAGATGATCACGACCTTGTTGACGAGTACTTTTCACCAGAGCATACAAAACATTTGCTAGACCAATCCTCGAATACAGCTCATCTGTCTGGAACCCACACTTCATATCGGACATTAATACAATTGAGAATGCCCAGAGATATTTCACGAGAAGAGTCCTCAACTCCTCTGTTCGCAACAGAATACCTTATGCCAGCAGACTTGACATTTTGGGCCTAGAAAATTTAGAACTACGCCACCTTCCATCTGACCCAAGTGTTGCCCACAAAATTATCTGCTACAATTACCTGTCAATGACTACTTCAGCATCAACCGCAACAATACACGAACTCGCAATAGATACAAACTTAATGTAAACCGCTCCAAACTTGATTGCAAAAAATTCGACTTCAGAAACAGAGTGGTTAGTGCCTGGAATACATTACCTGACTCTGAGTTTCTTCCCCAAACCCCCAAAACTTTAACCTTAAACTGTCTACCGTTGACCTCACCCCATTCCTAAGAGGTCTGTAAGGGGCGTGCATAAGCGTACTAGCGTGCCTACTGTCCCTGTCCTAAAGTCCCCATGTATTTCGTAAAATATGTACTCAAAACCATGCTTGTATTTTTTATATATTCATATTAATGTTTATACTTTGTATTCATATACACGCTTGACAAAATAAATAAATAAAATAAATAAATAAATATTTGAGAATGCGTTATTGGAGCCATATTGTCAGCTTATAAAAGAATATTAATACATTTACCATGGATCTTTGGCATGTGAATGTCTGGAGCATACAAGAATCCTGCAATAGATATAAAGCTTAAAAAGCATTGGGGCTATAGAGCTTAAAAAGCATTGGGGCTAGAATACAACCCTGTCTAACACCTTTATGGGTAGGCATACTCAGAAAATATTTACATCCACACATACTTTCAAGTGGCTGTTTGAATAGAGGTCCTTAATCAGGGGTAAGAAACTGGATTCCATGTTTAAGATGTCTTTCTCACATGGACTTGGATGTCTGAAAATAGCTCAATCTTGTTTTCTGTAACACATACATAGCCTAAAACACTGCTAGTTTTTCTTGAATGATACTGTATGTAAAAGGATACATAAAACCAAATTCTTTATCTTCTGAAATTTGATTGTTACATTTATACATCAAGGAGGTCAGTTGTGAGCTTGCCATATTTCTTTTGGGATCTCTAGAAAATTGAATAGAACTGAACCAAATCTAATATGCAAGGAGAAACCGGCAAAACAAAAAACCGAGTTAAAAATGAGCAACACAATGATGAGGGCTATGGAAGAAAACTTGCCAGAAAAAATCCTACACTGCATCCCTGTGGGAGACACAGTTGGGCAGTGGCTAGTATATTTGTGTATTATTTTATTATAAGCCCCTCTTATCTCTGGTCATGTAACACAGACTGGAATGTATGCAAATGCTCTGTTCTTCCTAGGGCACAAACACACACAGATGTGAGGGAAGAACAGAAACACAAAAACAGATTACAGAGATGCATTACTGTACATACAAAAAAATTTGTCCCTCTCAGCCACTGCTCGTAAAGCGGTTAAGAATTCTAAAAGTCATGTTCTATGTACAATCCCTATCATTAGGTATATGATATATTATTATTATTAAGCATATTTACTTTAATGTGGAAATATAATTCTGGAAAAACTGCAGTAAAGAAAATTAAATGTCATATGTAAAAATGTTAGCAAAATTGATTGTGGTATATGTGTCAATTACTGTGAATAAACTGAGTATTTTTTTTCTTGCTGTGAACAGTATTAGTACAGTTGGTAGTAGAGCTGAAATTGGAGAGGTATCTGCATTATCTATTGGATGAATGTCAGAAAGAGGTTTGTATTTTCCATTTTGGAGTAATGTGCTTTTCATTAACTGAAGTAAGTTGAAAAATAAGTGATTTTTCTAGTTTATAAAAATATTGATTTCTGTGAATGGAAGATCAATGATACCAATGAGAAAATCAATGGTATTGTGGTATTAACCTGTTCATTTATTTATTGAATTTATATGCACCCATCTCATATAAGCCGCCCAGAGTTG
>QLTV01004445.1:4438982-4480091 GCA_003457575.1 Thermophis baileyi
AGGCAACTCTGGGCGGCTTACAATGTAATAAAACATAGAGATATAAAAACAATTATAAATATAAAAACAGATTAAAATTACAAAATATTAAGGACAGACTAAAAGGCCACAGATTTGGAGCAGGGGATTGATGATGTCCTCTTTGTTACTGCACTGCACCAACCATCTCCACCTACAGTTTTTCCTTCAGGGCCCCACACCAAGCAACATAGCCAGGTTTTGAGGCTCTTCCTGAAGACCAGAAGGGTGGGGGGTGGCTCTCTCCTCTCGCAGCAAGATGTTCCAAAGAGTGAGGGTGGTGACAGAAAATTCCTTGAATAATGGGGTCCACAGTACGCCCCGTCTGCCGGAAGAAATGGGATAGGCTGATTTCATTGGGGCTAGATAGTTCCTCAGATATTCTGGGTCCATGCCATACAGGGCTTTAAAGGTAATGGCCAATACCTTGAATTGGACTGGGAAGCAGGTTTGCAGTTCGCATAACAAAGTGCCACCCTAGGGGCCTCCAGAACTGTCACTGTTGCTGCATTTATTTAGGGATGGAAACACATATAAATGTCATTTATGTAATTCGTCCTGACACCACTTACGGGTTTGTGTCTTCTGGAACCTGCTGCATCCCAGGATCATGTAACCACAAATTTGCACCTTTTTTGTCATTTGCAGGCAGAACTTTCCTCAATTTGTCTTGAGGGGGATGGTCTAGGGCAGTTGTGGACTTCAACTCCCAGAATTGTCCAGCCAGCTTGAAGTCCACAAGTCTTAAAGTTGCCAAATTTGGAGACCCCTGGTTTAGGGTTAAATGAGTTTAAAAGCTTACTTAGGATTGTGGGAATGTGTCTGTGGAATGCTTGTTGACACAATATATCTTTGCATTCTGATCAAGAGAATTGCACCGAGGATGATTGCATGTGTCAAGTAGCCCTTTAGAAGAATGGCAGCAGAGGAAATAGTTGATTAAAGAGAAAGAAGCAAATTGCAATGATTTCCATACTGTAGCTAGTCTTGTAAATTGTCTAATTTGCTTCCCCCAACCACAATAGTTATGCAAGATAGCCACAACAAGAAATAGTTTGCCTGTATTTATTCTTCTTGGAAAGTTGGCAGATGCTATTCCATTGTTTGCTGATACTTTAGTGACTGAACACAGTAAGTATTACAGGTGAATTTTAACTATGCAGTGATTATATTATGAACTCAGTGAATGATAAAAACAATTTTCTTGATGTCCCACAGAGTAATTTTAGCAGTAAAAAAGAGGATTAAAAACATAATTTCAACCTCTGAGAAACTATTAGCAAGATAACTTGCTCTTGATAACTTGGTAATCAACTGGTGGTGAATGTCCCCGTAGAACTGGCAATAAATGAGAACATGGGCTATGGTTTCTACAGTATACATATGATAAGAGCAGAATTGGGTTTCATATGGGATTTTCCTATATTTCCCTTCCAGGACAGCTGTGGGAAGCATATTAAACCGAGCTAAAGATAAGGCTGTCCAAAATTGAGGACCTGTGATATGATATAAATAGGAGACTGGTTTAAATACTAACATTTGGTTATTTGCAATTGTGAGAGGAAGCAGCAATTTCTGTTTGACCTGCTATACCTAACAGCCTTTACCTTAGTGTTACTCTAGCCTAGCTTGATCTGATTCTAAAGTTAAGATTGCATCACTGGAGAAACTAGAGGCCCAGTTTCTTTTGGATCACTATTTCCCGAGAAGATTCATTGTCTGCCAATAGATTTAGCTGTACAGTATTTCACACTATCTATATTATTAGCACAATATTTTCTAAGTTGATCTGTTGAAAGCAAAAGTTTTAGGGTCTCACCTTTAAGATCTCCTATCCATCTCCAATTAATTGTTGAAAGAGAACCAATGTTTTTTCTTGAGATTTGAGTGGTTTGCACAATATGCGAAATTATGTGACTTTTCAGAACTTGGTTTCAGTGATTATTTTTTCTGAGCTTTTCTAACAGAACTTCTGTTTTCTCATTACACCTGCTTTTCTATTTTCTTTAACATGTAACCTGATTGAGCATCTGGCTGCAGGCTTGATGTACCCCAGTGAGAGGATAAAAGCTGCTGTGTGTTATCTTTATGGCAAACTGTATGCTGTCCCCAGTGCTGCAGAGCAGTTGACTATTCATTTCAAAGATAAACTTAATAGTCTCGTTCTGACTACTTTGAAGGATGCTCAGACCATGGAACTGCAACTTAACTCTGTAGGTAAGAGTCAGAAGGTTACAAGAAGGATTTTTCATAATTGTTAGGGATGACTTTTATGTACAATAACAATCCTTTTTTTGGGAATGCTGAATGTTTCGAAAAAATGGAAAATATTTTTAAACTATAGCATAAATTATTGTCAATGTAAGGATTTTACTTGTTTTTTTGAATATTGAGCACATACCAACAATCATCTGACCTGGGGATAAGGAATTTTACTTGAAAAAAAACCGGGCTAGTGTTACATGCATCCAGATTAAGTTCAGACATCTGACGAAAAAGCTGCAATAACTTCCAGAGAAAGCAGCTTGATTTTAATTTCCCAAATGAAAAAATATTTTTAAACAACAATATTATGAAACATTGTGTTGTTAGCTGCAGAGAATAAATATTAAATTGACTAGTTAAGACAAGAGTCTCTAGATGTCTATTGATGGCAATTTGAGTGTCAGGCTTCCAGGAATTCTTTAGTATTTTTGTACTTGACTTTGTCTAGAATACTCATAATTTGCCAGATGAAACTATGGCTAAATCTTAAGAAAAATCAGTCATCAACAGACACATAAAGATAAATAACATCTGCATACCATTGAAAAGAGACAATCAAAAAGGAAACAAAAAGACCAAAGTACCTTCTCATGAGCAATCAACATCAAGATGAGAGATTAACATCACTGTTAACATTAGACCAATCAAGAAGCAAATAATACCCCAATCTACCAATTCAGACAAACACAGTTAACAACAGCTCAATCAAGGAAAAGGACAAGCTACTAGTATATAAAATGAAAACAAATCCCACTCTCTACTAGCATTGATGTTGTTACCTAGTTTGTATGAAACAGCTGCAAGAAAAAAAAAACCAAGCTCAGAGACAACCAATGACTCAGTTCAACCTTGAACTACAAATATTATCTTGTTTCGGTAGAACTTTATGGGTGTTTTTAAAATGTTTTTTATTTTGTTCCAAAATGCACTAAATTATTTTGTTTTCTTTCCAAAACACAGTGTCTCAGTTTGGATTTGCTAAGCCTACAGGCTAAATATGCTTGAAATGTCATCAGCCACATCTTTAATATCAGTGTCAAATGGATTGTGCACCCAGTTGTATTTTGTCACAAGATAAAATCACTCTGGGATCTAAGTGAAGATATAGTTCAGTGACAAATTTTTAACATTAATGTAACATTTTTATCTCCAGAAGCATGTTTAAGGTTAAAGTAGAAATCTAGTTTTCTTCTATTTTCCTCTTCCATAATTTTAGGTTTCCTTTGAAAACTATAACTATCAACTTCTCTGTTATCTTAACCACTGCCTAGTCATGACCTCACATTGAAGTATTCAACTTAATAATTTCTGCAAATATATCTGAAATATAGTCTAGTTTCAGTATCCGTGAAAAATTTAAGAATGGTGAATCCAGGAGATGATTTTCATACAAAGATGTTTTTATATCATTGTGTAATAATGTACCATACATTGCTGTTTTTTCTGAAGACAATCATATGTCTTTAGAAACAAATGTTTGTATTTGAAGTCAATATCTGGACACACCTGACTAAAAATGCTGTTATTAAGAGACCTCAGTTTTTTCAAATCACATCTTGAATTATCTTTTTAATTGCAATAACCAACTCACCTGATGCCTTCATAGAAGCAAGAGTCTCCCGAAGACACTGAAAAAGTTTTATTAATATAAGTAGTAAACTCTGCACCCCAATACATGTACCTAATATTGCTAGTACACCAGCAGTGCACATTTTGGAAAAAAAATTGATTCCAGGTTAGATTTTTTTCTAACCTGGAAAGCAAATCTATTTTATTAAAATATATTTTTTCTTTGTGGAAAAACATTCCTGGAAAAATAGGAATGCTTCCATATTAATTAGTATCAATTTTATATCAGCAGCAGTTGATGCAATTGCTTGGAGGAAAGAATGTAAAATCTACGAATCAATCAAGGTCAGAGGTTATATATAGGACCATCTTGCTGGCCTATCTCTTGGTTGAAATCACTATCCTGCTTTCTGACTTGAGTTTGTAGCTCCTTATGTCTTCTGTCTTGTGGATTGGTACTGGCTTTTGATAGATTCTTGAGAACTCCATTGGCCCAGGGCTTTCAGGCATAATGGCTGACAGCCCTTGCATTTTCTCCTTGGCCAGCACAACAGATTGAGCTTTGCCACTCTCTTTTACAGCAAAGAGATTCTCTAGCTGTTCTGCTGCAAACACACACTTGGGCAATTAAAAAATTCTATTCTATCTCCTCTCCTCTCCTCTCCTCTCCTCTCCTTTCCCTTCCCTTATATCTGTTTATACTACTGTACGCTAAATGATTTACAACTAAGTTAATAAAATCTGAGAACTGATGCACTGTTCACTGTTGCTCATAGCTATAACCTGGAACAGGACAGCTTGCCTATTCATTTGAGATTAAGCTCAGTCCTTGCTTTTCACTGAAACTGTATTTAGTGTAGTCAAAACAGCTCATTTTGATTCATCACATATCTCCAAACAGTAACATGCTTATGCAGAAGAAATTCAGCTTATCAACAGGACCATGACAATCCATACTAAAATACATGGTGATCCATTTTTGGCTAAAACCTACAGGTTAAGAATCAATGGTATAAGTAAAGTAGCATAATGGTTAAAAATGTGAATTATGAAAGAGAAATAGTTTTTTAAATCTCAATTTAGCTATGAATGTGCTGGGGTATCTCAAGTATATTTAAGCCCTAATCTTTTTATCAAAGGAAATAATAATAGCTGGGAGCACAGTGGCTCACGTGGTTAGGATGCTGGGTTGACAATCAGCAAACTTCTATTTGAGACCCAAGCAATTTGAAAGCGTGTAATAGCAAGTAGATAGATATGTACCACTTTGGTGGGCACATTAACGGGGACATGAAAGGAGCCCCCAACCGGGCATTCCCTGGGCAACGATCATGTCACTGGCTAATCCTTTCAATCCGGAAGCATCTTAGATGCTTCTGCCATGAACATGAGTGAATAATAATAGCTTTTATCATATAATGCTAATTATATGAACGTACAAATATATTATGGAATCTAATTGACATAGTTCAATATTGCTCAGTTTCCTATTATTGTCCATTTTCTTTCTTCTCTTCAGGCTTATTAAAGCAACTGCTGAAATATGATAATTTTGTTTCAGTTATTATGAGTTTTACAGGAAAAGGAGCAGATTCTGCAAGTCCTGAGTTATTTGAAGGAGATAGTCTATTACCTTTAATTCTCAAGAAGGTAACTTTATAAAAATGTACTTAATACTAATACCGTATCAGTTGATGAAAGCAAAATAAATTTGTCAATATTATAAACGTAATTGTCAAGATGAATAATAAACCTATTTTTGTTCATTGATTTTATATCTTTTTTAGGCTACTTCACTCCCAGTGGACTCTGGGCAACCCGCATTAGAAATAATTAAAAACACAATTAAAACAAATAACTAATATAATAAAATTCCGATTGAAGAAATATCATTGCACCTTTGTTCATCTTGGGCCGAAGACAAAATGGAATAATGCAATTTTAAAGTATTTATCAAAAGCTAGGAGCACTGGAATGCCCTTCCAGTGGAGGGGAAAAAGTTCCATAAAGTGGGAACTATTATTGAGAAGGCCTAATGCCTTATCCACATGAGGAAGGAGTATCATTTGGATGGGCAGATTATATTATGATAGGGTAATACCTAATGTATAGAACTTTAAAGGTGATAACCAGCATCTTAAGTTGGGCTTAAGGTAATCAAGGAACTGCTTATGTTTGGCAATTGTACAGAGATCTTGCTGGAACAACCTCATCTGACTCCTTGGCCATCTCTGTATACCAGACTAATGAGAGAAGAGATATAATTGCCTGCCAAAGAATTGGGAAGACACCCCAAACCTTCTGGAAACCTGGGTCCATTAGGTATTAGGGGTTGGTGGTTCTAATTCGTCCTGTGCCGCATGTCCTCAGTTTAACGAGGAAGTGATCTGACCAGAGCAAAATGACAAATCCTATATCTTCACAACACATCTAATTTTTTTCAAAAACAAAGATCAGATCAAATGTGTGTCCTCCCATGTGAGTTGAGGTTGCAGTCATAAAGGCCATGAATTCATAAATTCCCCTTTCCAGGGCATTAAGATTAATCCCTGAAGAGTTACAACTTTTGGAACCCAAACACCAGCCCCAAAATGAAATTAAGGAACTTCTGGAGGGCCACTGCTGGGCAACTGGGTGGTCAGTACACAAGCAGCAGCCTAAGCTTGACAGAGTATCTCAATGTTACATAATATTTGCAATCCTTCATTTCCAAAACAATGCTCTGTATCACCATGAAAATCTTACGCACAATCACAGCAACTCCTCTTCCCTAATATTGATGTAGCAGTTGATGCAAGACCAGATACCCATCTAAGCCAATTTCAGGTGGGGCTATATCCACATTTTTATCCAGCCAAGTTTTAATAATACACACTTGGCCACTTTAGTCATATGTTTGATTTAGCATTTTCTAACAGCAACTGGATGCCAAGGTACCCAATAATTTAAAATATAAACGTCAGAAACTAGGACATGACTATCTCAGAGGAGGAGATCTGATATAATAAAAGGCAGCCCACTTTCTGAAATAATCCACCCAGTGTTCTACTTCAATCTGCTTTTATTTAAGTTTCTATACTCGCTATAATTGAATTAATATTTTTTTGCTGCAAAAGAAATTAATAGCTTCTGTATTATGTCTACATGTAGTGTGCCTGTATTAACTAAATATAATGAGAAGAATGATAGGAATTTTGTTTTCATATTGTATATAGTATTTTTTAATGCAGGGAATTACGTCAGTGCACTTCCCGTAATATAGCTTGTTTATAAGAGCTTAGTGAACTTTTAATAATATTGCATTGTTACCATAAATTCATAAAAACATTTTTAAAAATAGTTAAATATTGTTCATATTCAATAAATGTATTTTCTAATGAACTCATGGTAATTAGTATAAAATGATTCTTTAATGCAAATTCTGATGTTTCCTGCAGTTGCTATTATCAAGAGATGAGATATTACAGGTGGCAAGTACACAATGTATGGCTGCTATATTGGTGCACTCTCCAGCTAAATATGCTCCTGCTTTTATCCATGCAGATATTCCAGGTAACGAGTAATTAGACATTCTATTTGTCTGATACTCTGGAATGCCACGGTATTTGATTTCAAAGCTATGTTTCAAAGAACTTTTGCCGAATCACTATTAATGAGTGAAATCTTAATGATAGTATAAAAGTTAATATCTAATTAGATATTAATATCTAATATCTAATTTATATTAACTTAACACCTGAAAACTGACTATAATCCTGAGCTCATAGTGGATTGTACAGTAAAAATGTTTAAGGGTATGGCAGCTCTGAAACAGGCAAATTCCATGCAAGGAATCATTTAAGAAGAGATGAAATATAAAACTGACAACACTGTAATGCTATTAGAAAACTATATGGTGTGTCAGCATTTGATATATGTACAGGTAGTCCTCAACTTGCAACCTTAATTGAGCCCAAAATTTCTGTTGTTAAGTGAGACATTTGTTATGTGAGTTTTGCCCCATTTTATGACCTTTCTTGCCACAGTTGTTAAGTGAATTATTGTGATTGTTAAGTTACTAACACAGTTGTTAAGTAAATTTGGCTTCCTCATTGACTTTGCTTGTCAGAAGGTTGCAAATGGTAGGATGTAGTCTGGCCTTGTTTTCCCCAATCCAGTCCCTTAGTTTTCGTTCAGCTGGTAATAGGTTGTTGGTTTTTTTGCTTGCAGAATTTCTATTTGAATGTCTCTTCTGCATGAGTGAAAGTCTCATCTGGTCAGTTTATTGCTGCCTGTTGCTCCTTACTGAAGAACAGCTTTTCTTTTCCAAATGCCACACTGTCTATGGTAAATCATCACTTTTCTTATAGGATAAAACTGCTGTTATGTTAGGCACTATTTATTACCTATATAAACTATCTTCACCAATCTTTTAATATCTTCTTTATCCTAGGCATAGAACCTTTTATAAAGAGCTTGAAAGAAACTTTGCATCTTAATAATATAGAATTGCAAAAACAAGGACTTCTACTTTTTACTGAAATTTTGAAGAAGTAAGAGATATCAACTCTCCATCTGGTTTTAGTTTGGAAAATTTGAGCAGAGGAAGCAGCTTTCACCAAAGTTATATCTGAGAGGATAAATGTTTCAGGAGAAAATATGTATATATAATAAGCATGATTTAATATAATGATGTTTTTACCAGTTATCTATGAACTTGAAACTTGAAAAACTGTTTACCCTTATTTTTTAAATCATGAAAAATAGTTTATATATGATTTGGGAGGGATGATGGGGAATCTTGCATATTATATGAAATTCTTCTAGCTTTTTATTTGTCAGTGTATGGAATTTTATATTTTGTAGTTATAAATTCATTTTTTGCAATGGATTTCAGTGGAGAACCTTAATATAGGTATATTTAATATATATACATAGGTTTTATAGGTGGATTACTAATTTTTAATTTAACATAATCACTGTTTACAGTCGTTCAAGACTGAAGTGGTTTATACATTTCATAAATAAACTATAAAACATAAGTAATTGTGTACAATAATTTTAGATTAGGCATTTGTATATTTCGATTTGAAATAGCTTGAGTTCAAATGGGCAGTTCTTAGGAAAGGGTTAAAATCCATACTGAAAGTGTTTTGAGTTTGGATAAATTCTGGTTCTGTCGAAGCAGTCTGCCTTGAACTTGAATGTGAAAATATCATATTGTACTTTAGGAAAATGTTAAGGTGTTAGCTTTTAATTTCTGTTATCCTGAAGTTCAAAGTGATATATAATGTTATAAAAATTCTTTTGTTGGGTAAAATTTTTGAATATTTTATTTAATTTCAGGCAACCAGAAGAAATTAAATTATTTACAAATATTGCTACATTTAAAGATGCTGTTAGTGTTCTAATGGAAGCTGTGAAATACCCTGTTATTGAAGTAGCATCTGAAGCAGTGAAAGCTGTGACTGCAATTTTGAGGTAAATGAAAAGGGTAATTTAATTTAATTTAATTTAATTATTTAATTTAATTTAATTTAATTTAATTTAATTTAATTTAATTTAATTTAATTTAATTTAATTTAATTTAATTTAATTTTTATCTGGAAAATATAGATAATTCCTTACCTCTGCATCTTCTTTTATAACTTTCTCCCAATTTGTCCCTTACTGGTAAAATTCTTTAAGCATTAGTTTATTAGGATCTGGATATTCTATAACATGCATGCTGTTTGATAATATACTTGACCAAAGTATACCAAAATGTTCATTTGGACAAGAGAAATGACTAGTGTGATTTTAGTAGAAAAAAGGTATGTGAATATCCTCTCTTTATTCATAGTTGATTTGTACTTTTACCACGATATTCATATTGACACTCATTTATACTATTATCTTTGCTTAACATTTTCCTGTTTTTCTCAGCACAGAAAGGATCATGTGAGCTTTCCACCTATACAATATGGGCAACTACAGAAATTGATTGAAACTATATTGATGCGATGTAATGATCTCCCACTGGCACCTTTTAGTAAGAGGCTGATGGTTAGTCCCTCAAAGCTCCTTTTTTTGTTCTGATTTAAGACCAGTAATGTGTAATATATATAATAAATACAAACTTTTTTTTTTAATTTAACAGAACATTTACTGAAAGTGCTCCCATCCCCATATATTGAAAGTTGAGTCCTCCTTTCTTTTGAAGACAATTCTTTGCCTCTGTTAAATGTACTTTGGACCATATTTGCACACTATTATTTTATTAAAGTAATTATTAATCTAAACATTGGGCTATAGCAGCATAAAAATATTCTTACTGATTTTTCTTCTTTCAATATCACAGGGTCATCAAGGGGGTAGATGTAACAATAGAGCAATTTCACAACAGGCACAGTTCTTGCAGAGTGCCTTAGAAAGCTTCAGAAATGCTTGTAGGTAAGAAAAGATGTTGCTCAATTTTACTAATGGTAGAAGTGGTAAGAAAAATCAACTAGAAACAGATATTATACTAAACATACAAATATGTAATACACATTTCATTCACACACATGAATTTACAGCAGAAAAGTACTGAGCTCATTTTTATATCTGAACATGACCCTCAATCAAACTTGATCTTTGACGACTTATTGGATATTTATTTATTTATTTTATTTATTTGTTTGTTTGTCAAACATGTACAAGATAGCAGGTATAGGTATAAACATAAACATAATCAAGGTGAATACAGATAGATGAGGACAATAGGACAGTAGGACAGGGACGGTAGGCACGCTGGTGCGCTTATGCACGCCCCTTACAGACCTCTTAGGAATGGGGTGAGGTCGACAGTAGACAGTCTAAGGTTAAAGTATTTTGGGTTTGGGGAAGAAACCACAGAGTCAGGTAGTGAATTCCATGTCCATGTAGTTTTGTTAGCAACAATGCAGAAATGTTTTGCCATTGACTTCTGGGATTTTTGTTTAATCTTCCCAGGCCTGCTTATAGCTGTGATACTATCATCCAAGTACTGACTTTTGAAAATTGGCTAGAATGCTTTGATTGAGATGAATAAATTTAATAAAATCAATCAATCAGTCAAATAATTGAAGGGATTTCAGTTAGAATTCCTATTTTATGCACATATATTTAGCTGATATAATTGCAGTCTATCAAGAAGTTTTTATTAAAAAAATTAAAAACCTGATAATGTAATTTGATTTATTTATGGTATATCTAGTTGCTATATACCGTGTTTCCCCGAAAATAAGACGCTGTCTTATATTTTTTTGAACCCTGAAATAAGCGCTTGGCCTTACCGCCATGCACTCAAAAGCCCGATTGGGCTTATTATCAGGGGATGTCTTATTTTGGGGGAAACAGGGTAACAACAAGAAATGAAGCTTATTTTATTCAGCTATCCTTAATCTTGCCAGGTATGAATGGAGTCTTATTCATTTGTTTATCCTGCTATGCTTATATCCTGCTTTCTTCCTGGAAGTCCAACTTAGCTTACCTCATATTCTGCTGACAGCTACTTTGTAAAATAGACTGGACTAACAGTTTAAATTCTGTTCACATCTTCAAAGTAGAAATGGGGTCATACCTCCTGATTTCTGTCGGAGAGAAAGTGAACAAACTATGTCTATGTACAACTCTGAGCAAAGATAGTGTTTGTATGAAAAAGTAATTTTATGTGTAACATTCTACTAATATTTCCACTAAATATATCTAATTAGGTCTGACCTTGTATCATACTATGTAGTTAAATATTTTGAAGTGGTAAGTTGATTTATAATGACAATGCAGTTAACTTTTTCACTCAATGTGTGGGCAAATACAAACACCAAATCCTGTGCTCCAGCTACAACATTAGAGTCAGGTTCTTTAGGATTAAGCAGAACTACATTTCAGCATACTGTAAGATTAGCAAGCTACATCATAAATTCTTCATAGTCTGAAGGGGCCTCTCAAAATTTCAGAATTTTTGCAATATGTTACAGTTTCGTTACAATTTTATACATGAAAGTGTTAATGAATTAAGCCTCCTCTATTACTCATATGAATCTCATTAATTGATTAAGATTTAAGTTACGCTCTGTTGTTGCATGCTTTTACACCTTCTGTTCATGGAAGCTCCTTCCTCACCACATCTTGCGTTCTTATTCATCTTTTTCTATTACCTCTGCCTAATAAAGCCTTTACTGCTTTCTGTAGCTTAGGATCTCACCATGTCTAAATACGATCCTGGGGTTAAGGGAAGATATAGAAACATGATATAGTATAGGTTGTATCTAATAGGTTTTATAACTTTTTAGTTTAGCTGTGGAATACCAAAAAGATCCTCTGGCTCAGAAGAACACTTTTACAGCTCCAAATTCAGAAAATATTGATACATTGAAAAGATTTTCGGAATTTCTTCTATGGATATCTGATTCGCTTTGCATTCCCCTGGTCATGGTAATTATTTTTGCTATGTCCTTAGCATCAAACCTGAAATAAGTCATATAAATGTACAGGAAAGCAAAAGAAAGAAAGAAAAAGAAAACAGTTGTATCTATAGATCATATAGAAGAAATTGTGACAAAGTTCAGTTAATAGAGGCAAAACTGCAATGTCCTCTGCTTCTGATTTTTATTACATTAGTTAACAATGAGGAGCATTTACAAGTTAATTTTATTATACAATATTTGACATCTCAAATGTTATTAAGAAAATAAGTTGTTTTAGGAAGAGTTTTCAGCTATAATAATAATATGCATCAGAGAGTTATAGGTCTGTTGCGGTGGCACAGTGGTTAGAGTGCAGTACTGCAGGCTACTTCTACTGCTTGCCAGCTGCCAGCAGTTTGGCAGATCGAATCTCACCAGGCTCAAGGTTGACTCAGCCTTCCATCCTTCCGAGGTCGGTAAAATGAGGACCCAGATTGTTGGGGGCAATATGCTGACTCTGTAAACTGCTTAGAGAGGGCTGTAAAGCACTATGAAGCGGTATATACAGTAAGTCTATGTGCTATTGCTATTGCTATTGCTATACTGATTTGCATTTCTGATTTGCATTTCATTACTTTTTATAATAGGGAGAATATGTATATATTTTCTTGCAGAAATATTCTGAAAGGGCTATCCGCCCAGGTATTATGGAAGTCTTCATCTCAGCACTTAGCATCCTGTTCAATGTTATGCCCGACATGCATAAGAGATTATCCATTAAGATGGGTAAGGAGAGCTAGAGCAAGCTACTTTTGGAAGTATGATTAAAATATGTATTTTTATTGCTGAACTTGAATGATGCCAGAAATGCAATAAAAATCCTAAATAAATATATTTCTAATCATATGATTCAGTAGGTAATCTTCCTTAAAAGATTGGTGGCTCCTAGTGCTGCCCAGTTGTTGTTTTTCTGCTATAATTACTGGCAGAACTGTAAGCGACTTTCTACAGTTTGGAGAATATAGCATTTCCTGTTCTTGAATGTTGTTTGTTACCCCAGTGAACCTAAAAATATTAAGAAAGACAACCTCAATACATAAGTAGGCTTTATTGATAGCTTGCAAGTTACATCAGGTGTAAACAGTTACCAACACACGCATAGCTGGCTTATTTTACCTCTCCTTATATTCTCACACAAGTAATACATTACTTTACAACACTTAAGTTTGAGCACATATTCTGCTTACCTGCCATCCATTTTAAAATGTGTTGCAGAGGTTCATAGGCAAGTCATGGTAATTTACTTGGCCACACCATTTATTGAATATTTTTTTTATTATTTAGTAAATATTTTCCTATGATTTATTAAATAAATTATTGCATTTGCTCTAAGACACTTTTTACTGAGATATATTTAAATGCACATTTTTAGAAAAATTAAAACTTCGCTTACCAAAATATTAGGGAAATGGTGCTGAAATGATGACAAGAGCAGTACTTTATTGATCTTGAAAAGATGTGCCAAGAAGTAAGCACAATATACTTATTTTAATTCAGACATTTTGCATGAGTAGAATTATCTTTCTCTTTAGCATCTTCTTCTTTCATCCAACTGAACCTGGAATTGAAAGCCAAATTCTGCAGTGGACAAAGGTATTAAATTTGACATTAAAATTATGTCATGCTTCATTTTATTAAAACATTATTTTTACTTAAATAGATCTATCTCCAGAAATTCCTTTGGATTTTGTTATTTTGCATCTTCATTTAGATAGCATAAAGAAATGTTTATAATTTTAAAAAGCAGCTGGTTAATTTGTTGATTTGAATGTTTTAAAGATGCCAAAACTTTATGAGTTAATAAAATTATGTATTTCAAAATGTAGCCCTTCATACCTTTATAGAATACCATATGACTAAACTTAGACCGATGCTTGTCCATGGATGCACTGTCAAATTTTCATTTTGCTTGGTTTCTTTTTTTTTAAAGTAATGCTGCCTTGAATCAAGCTTGTTCTAGTTTTCTTCATAGCATGTGCCTCAGTCTTCATTTGTCCTCTGAGAAAATGGTAGATTCCTCAAAACAAAGTAAGTTTGATAAAAGAGCTGTTTGTGAAGTTTCTTTGAACTGCAGCATACAGTTCAAATATGAAAATAAAGCTTGTGGCAGAAATCAGAAAACTACGCCCAATTTGTAGAGATTGGTATGAATTTGTGGGCTCTGTAAGTGATACATTTAAAATATAGATTCTTCTGTTTATGACCTGGGCCCTTCAATGTCTAAATTATTATATGAATTGGCCATGGTCATTTTAAGGGCTCGTGGCACCACATGATTACCTAGGAATATTAACCAAGAAGAAAAAGAAAAAACTGTTCTCTTTTGTAGGGTAAAACAATAATGTGACTGTTGTTACTAAAATTATATTAGGAGTAAGGGATCAGGATTCTACGCCAGAAAATATGTTTATGTGCTGTCTGGGCTTTTCTGACATTTCTGGTTGCTAATGTTTTTTTCCTTATAGAGCAAGAAATATCTGAACTCCTGTGGAAGACTCTGCCCCTGTTAAACTTCAGTGCACTGGAAAGTCTCAGACTCTTATCTGAAACCCCAGATCCCTTATGTTTAAATGAAACACTTCGCAATCAGCAATATAGCCTTCTGTTTCTTTTCTACCTTGCTTTTAGTCATGAAGACAGGTAGGTGATATGGCATGAATAGGAAAAGCAATCAATAAGCAAGATGAATCAGCTTAAGCATTTTTTAATTTTTTTTTCCAGAATTGTTCCAGAAGCAGATCTATTCTCAGCTATATCAAGTTTTCTTCTATCTGTTGAGGACCAGGGAGATTGTCCACCTCCATATATTGTTAAAGCTATTTTGTATCTTCTGGCAATTTGTCAGCACAAAAGTAAAGTATTAGACTTGGTAAACACCGGCTTAATCATTACATACAGAAACAGCTTTTAAAATTTACCACATCACATTGAAGGTCTTTTTTTATTAAAGGAATTGTCCAGGAATTAAGAACCAGTATTTTGTTGTTGCAAGCAACAACTTAGTATCCCATTCTTGTCTGAAAAAGTTTTTGGGAGTACAAGAGTGTTCTTCTTTGAACTGGCTTAACATCTGGGAATTTTATGGAAGTGTCCATGAAGTTTTTATGGAAATTGTATGAAACAGATGTTATTGTTTCCTGTGATGCTTTTTCAACTTTCCAGCCTAGTCTATAGTAATGGCATTTCCTGGTGGCCTTCCACCAAAGCATTTATTAGGTACCATCATGCTTAGCTTTTTGAGATCAACCACAGTCATCTAGTTAATCTTGCAATCATTACATTTGGATTTATTTAACTAGGGTTTGGTGAATAAATGTTTTATATTTTGCACAGTAGTTCAATGATCATGTAACAAAGATCGAACTCCCAAGAAAAGAATTTGAATAGTGAGGTAGTGCAGGACAACATAATTAGATGTCGTGTTCAAATAGCATGTATGGGAAAATGTCCAGGCATGCTAAAAATACCCAAATGTCTTCACCTCCACCCCCACAAAGGATGACAATAACCCTTTGCAAAAGAATATTGGCATGAGAAAGAAAAATAATTATTTCTACATCGACTACTTTTAAATTATTCAAAAATAATTGTCCTATCTTTCCCTCTAGTTTTTCTCCTCATTGTAAGAAAATAATTATAGGAGTGATAGAAGAACACAGTGGGACTATGGAAGTTAGTATTACCTGTACCTTTCTTTCATGAAGAGTTTCTTGAATGAGGCAGAATAGTTCCACAATAAAATACTTGTTGGAAAAAGCTAGAATTTATTACCACTTACGATAATCTTTCAAACACCATCTAAAATACTCAAGTGTAGATATATACATGTACAATGAGGTGCGCAGTGGTTAGAGTGCAGCACTGCAGGCTACTTCAGCTGACTGCTAGCTGCAGTTCGGCGGTTCAAATCTCACCGGCTCAAGGTTGACTCAGACTTCCATCCTTCCGAGGTGGGTAAAATGAGGACCCAGATTGTTGGGGGCAATATGCTAACTCTGTAAACCGCTTAGAGAGGGCTGTAAAGCACTATGAAGCGGTATATAAGTCTAACTGCTATTGCTATTGCTATTGCTATTGCTACAATATCAAACCACTTTCAGCAGTAAAAATAGTAGAATGTTTCATGTTATTGAAGCTACTAAAGATGATTTCATATTACCGTATTTATTTTTTGATACCTAAAAGAATCCTTGAGAAGCTAATTACTACAGTGAAAATGATTTGAATCTATTATGTTACTATTTTTTTAATTCAAAAAGGAATTATAAATATGATTGTCCCAAGAAATGATATTGATTTTATATTGGTTTTTTTTTATTCCCCTCTCCCTCCATTTTCTATATCCAGGCATGCCTTTCTGCTATAAGGAAAATCCTGGATGTTATATCTGATCTCAGCCTAGTATATGTTCATCATCCTCTGCTGCTTAAGTTCTTTTTACAATATCCTGATCTTATGGGAAGATTTGGTCACTGCATCCTTCAACTCTGGTTTTCCTATGAAGATTTCTCTGAAACTGAATATGAAGATGCTACCACAAGAGGCTCTGTTGACTTTTCTGACTCTTCAATCAACTTTAATAGTTTGATTTGCTTGCTAAAAGCCAATCCCAGTGCTATACTTGTATTACTGGTATGTGTTTTACAAAAATGAACAAAATCATAATTTAAAAATATTTAAAGTATAGATCTGTTTCCAGGATATAAAACAAAGTATACTATACATAAATTCTCTATTCTCTGTTAACCATTTTCTGTAGACTTTGAAAAACAGAATAAGAAAGACTTAAAGTGAGGAAAATGTTTTCAATGTTTCTTATTTTGTTACACTTAGCAATAGTATTTTCCATTTTTTCCCTAGCATTTTGGTTTTGATTTCTCATTAAATGTTCATATTAATGTCTAGCACAAATGTAAATAATGTTATCCACATAAATGAAGTATGAGTTGTTTTCCCACTCAGGATCTAGTCTGCTTTGGCACCAATGAAGTGGCTCAAAAAGTCTTAATTTCACTGAAAAATTTCTTAAGAATAGCTGAGGATATCCATGTGTGTGACCTTCTTCGAAGCCAGTTTCTACAGATTTTGCAACAGCTTTTAGTAGAAAATAATTCCAGTATTTCACAAGGTGAATAAACATAAATAATTAAGTACCAACTATTCCAGGGAAATGTAATTGTGAAATGCTATTGGACGTATTGATTTATGGAATTCTCTATAGGTATGTACTTGAGCAAGATAATGTTTTTAGTCTGCAGCTGACTTCTATAGTTAGCAATGCCCTTCTATTCATGAGTTCCGTATTCAGCACACATAGAAAAAACAGACTGGTGATTCTTCCCTTCTGCTTTGGCGAGGAATGATCTGGCACAGCTTGATTATCACTGAGACACCTTTCATAACTCTGATATAATGTTAATATTTTTCTCTGTTTTCAGGACATACAAATAGATCATTTTTATAGTAAATCATATTAATTAATTTTACAGATTTAGTGTAGTATGGTGCTTGAGGCACTGGACAAGCAGTATGGAGTCCACCTTTAGCTCTGGAAGCTCACTGGATATTTTTGGGGCAGTCTCTTTCTGTCGGTCCAACCTATCTCATTTGGTTGTTGTGGGGGACAACAACGACAAAATGCTATATATACTGCTTTGAGCTTCTGAATGGAAAGATGAGACATAAATCTAATAAATCTGGGGTCCTATAAAAAATATTATATAGTAAACTGCATAGGCTGCCATTTCAGATATAAAATGAGACAATACTTTACATTAATGCAACACAGATTTGACTGCTTTTGAGTAGCAAACTGAAATATGTAAAATTTAGGGAAACCTACAAACCTGCAACATTACTGCTTTTTTGCGTCAAATGATTTCAAACCTAAACTGGAATGAAAAGGTAGATATATGCCCATTTATAAAAGTAATGCTTAATTCAACTGACACCATATTATGGCTTTTATTTAGCTTTCTGGGTCAATACTTTGAAACAAAGGGATTTAGTGGAGATCATAATCTAGTTGAATTCTGACCTCAAATGGCTATACACTTATACTAAATTAACTTGAGTAAAAAAAAGCCCACCACCATGCGTGAGAGTTTGGTTCACTATGAATACCTTGTACAGCTTGGAGTTTTTTTTCAAAAATGTCATTAAAATACAGGTAGTACTCAACTTACAACAGTTTAGTGACTGAAGTTACAAGGGCACTGAAAAAAGTGACATGATCATTTTTCACACTTATGACTGTTGCAGCATCTCCATGGTCACATGATCAAAATTCAGACACTTGGCAACTGATTCATATTTATAACGGTTGCAATGTCCTAGGGTCATGTGAGTCCTTCGGGAGTTGGGCGGCATATAAATTTTATAAAATAAATAAATAAATAAATTACCTTTTGCAACCTTTTGACAAGAAAAGTCAATTGGGAAGCCAGTTTCACTTAACAACCATGTTACTAACTGAACAACTGCAGTGATTCACTTAACAACTGTAGCAAGAAAGATTGTAAAATGGGGCAAAACTCACTTAAAAATGCCTTGCTTAGCAACAGAAACTTTGGGCTCAATTGTGGTTGAGAACTACCTGCATGTTTTCCTGCATTTTCCAATTATTGCTTCATGTGGGTTTTTTTGTTTTTTTGTTTTTGTTTTAGTAAGCCAGAATATGCCACTTTTGTTAAATCTCCTTTTCCTGGTTCAGCTGAGATATGCAACAGAACAAGAGTTGGATAATACAGGTTTCAGACTGCTTCGCTTAGGTGAGTGTCTAAATTTGTTTTGGGCATTTGAAGTAGGGATAACAAGAATGTAGGATTTGTAAGCCAAAATAGATCCTTCCTTCCTTCCTTCCTTCCTTCCTTCCTTCCTTCNGAAATTAAATACATATTACAGTGGGCTTCTTCAGGTGCACAATGCATATAGAAATTACATTTCTTTCTTCCGTAACAATGTTACCAACTCTATTCCTCCTCCCAACTTTTTCTAAATGTTATAATCATATCAGCGTTTCATCAGGATTGCAGTTTGAGAATGATTGGTTTTCTTTTTTTTCTTTGTATCACTTAAGAGAAAGGATGTTTTATGAATACATAACATCATTATATCAGCGTAAACAACCTTATACAAAGGATGGAAAAAGGATAAGAAACAATAAAGAAATTAAGTCATGGGATAAGAAGAAAATGTATAATTTATAATAATAGTATATAATTAAATCTAATTTACATCAGCATTTACCATATCTCACTGCAGCTTTTTATTCTTGCAAAGCATCTTTGCCTTTTGTCCCCTTTAAATTCTTCATCTATCTCAGGATCTGATTTAGTCCATCTGGCCACTATTCCTTTGCTCCTCCCCTTCTTTTCTTGACTATTCACTCCAACCCATTTGCACAGATAAATAACTACAGGTGTACTTGACTTACAACCATTCATTTAGCAACCTTTCAAGGTTACAATGGCATTGAAAAACTGACTTACAGCCTATCCCTTGCACTTATAACTTATAACCATTACCGAATCCCCGCAATCACAATCGAAATTTGGGTGCTTGGTAACTGGCATGTATTTGTGACAGTTGCAGCATCCAATGGTCACATGATTGCCATTTGCAGCCTTCCCAACCAGTTTCCAACAAGCCAAGTCAATGGAGGAAGCTGGATTCGCTTAACGACCATGTGATTCACTTAACAACTGCAAGATACACTTTACATCCGTGGCAAAAAAGGTCATAAAATCAGGCATTACTCACTTAACAATTGCCTTGCTTAGTAATAGAAATTCTGGCCTCAATTGTGATTGTACATAAAGGATTACCTGTAACTGCAGATACAGATAAAAAAACCTGACTTTTTATTGGAAAGTTGAAAGAGGTGTGAAATTTCAGACATTTTGAGTGATACACTAGGCTTTGTATGTCATGTTAACAGCCATACTCCAAGGGCACAACTTCCGTTGTCCCAATTTTGGGAGACAGGAGGATTTTTTATTGTATCACTTAAAACCTTTTCCAAGGGTCCAACCTATTCTGGGTGACTTTTACCGACTGCAAATAGAGTGCTCACGTCTTGAATACCCAATTTTATAGAACTTATAAAGGCAGTTATATAATAAGGGAGATTCCTCAGATTAAAGAGGGAAATGATATTTTTTCTTTTAGAGTGGTGCAAATCTCTTTTCCAATAGTGGCAGTATTTTTGGAATGCATTTTCCCTTTGGGATCTGAATTGGCTAGTTTAGCTTATATTCTGGGCAAGAGAGATGCACCTGCAAATATCAGGAGACAACACACTAAAATAGTAATGATGAAAATTGAGTTTTCTGAATTAAGTATTTAGTCAACAAGAAAAAGGGACAACTTTTTTTTGTTCTAGCTTGTGCCAGGCTTCTGCTTTCTTAGCTTCAAAACCTAGCTCCTTGAGCCAGATTGTCAATATTCCTCTGTAATGTTTTTCCAAGGATAATTACAGCAGCCTAAATCGAATGATAGTGAAAAATGGCCACAAAGGTGCTAATTAGTAAGCACAGCTGTGACTATATTCACTGTGGGATTTCTCTTCTGTTTTTTGAAGCAGTTGGTCTTGTTTGTGACTATGATGACATTTAAACTTATCTGATTGGTAGTCTGTGTTGGTGTAGCTATCCCCAAAGATTTCACATATTAAAATCTGTAAAGAATGATTGTTATACTGAGCGCGGTATTTCTGTTATGCAGTTATCAATTTGTGTGGGAAATGTAGTCCAACAGACACTGAAATTCTTCAGCCATCCCTGAACTTTCTTTATTGGAGCCTTCAGCAGACAATTCCTTCCAGCCAACAAATAGGTAAAAAGTAAAACAATTGTTTTGTTGTGTGTGATAGAATGAACACTTTTCCCCAATAAGGACTTAGGGTCATGTTATTTTGAGGATGGTTGTTTCAAAAGTGTTTTTTTTTCTTTTTCTTCAAAAGGCAGCTAGACTGTTTTTTATTTGAGGAAGAAGATGTTTCGCTTCTCATCCAAGAAACTTCATCAGTGATGCTTCTTGGATGAGAAGTGAAGCATCTTCTTCCTCAAATAAAAAACAGCCCAGCTGCCTTTTGAAAAAAGCATCTTTGAGACAAGTATAAGAAAAGAAGTGAGGTGGCTCCCTTATTATTAATGTTCCTCTGCCTATTGTTTTTTTTTCTTTTAGTTTTTCTTTTATAGTTCTAAATACTTTTTAAAAATTATTATATAATAGTTTTATAAAATGACTTATATTTTTACTGGATTGTTGTATACTGCACAGGGTTGCTTTCTTGAGCTGGGCAGCTAGAGAATAGGAATAGAATAGAATAGAATAGAATAGAATAGAATAGAATAGAATAGAATAGAATAACTTTATTGTCACTTTGAATGTACATTAATCGGCATACATTAAAATGAAATAGACAGACAGACAGATGTGTTGTATACAGCAAAGAGCCTATCTAGTTGTAATTCTCTTCTTTATAATTAATGCTTCTCTAAAAATTGTATATTGTTGATGAGGTTCAGATTATCAACTATTCCATGTCTTTAGCTCAGTGAGTTGGAGTAGAAGTCTAGCTTTGATATTAAAACAAGTATGCAAAGTTTCCTCATCCATAGCAACTCTTATAGTAGAAACTAGTAACCTGTGCACTTGAGCCAATTATTGAGCCAAGGTTATTTGATTCTATTGTGTACTAGAATAAGCACATCATAGTTAAATCTTTTTTTAAAAAAATCTCTGTTATGTGATGGAAAAAATAAAATATGTACATTCAGAGACTTATTTTCTTGCTATTAAAGATAGGTACCAATATAGAAGTGTTTGAAAATGGGAATGCTATTTATTATTTCTATTCAAATATTTAGTGGTGGGGGCAGCTCTCTTACTGAACATAATATAATTAAAATATTTATTTTAAAAATACACCTGTTGTGTTTTTAAGAATATGCATTAATATGTTATAATATATGTGGAAACTCTTTCCATACCACCCAAAAGAATTTTTTAAAATGGTGTTCTCTTTTTGTGTATAATCTCCAGAGACAAAAATATACAATTTACTGAGATTTACTAGGATCTTTAGTATAGATCAAGAGCCTTAGACCCGTGGTATTTTGTTCCTTTTGATTTCAGTACTAATTTGTAATTATACCTGGTTGCTACTGACTTAATACTTGTTATACTTGTTACACTTACAGCTTGTTGAATCCTTTCTTCTTTTACAGTGGTAGTATTGTTACTTTCCAATAAATCTTTGATAGAGCTCCTTGAGAAAGTCCTCTACGGCACCTGGATGGCAACCTCTTTCTCTGAACCTGTCTTCTCCTCATCCATTGAATCACTTATTTGTTCTGCTTGGCTTTTGACAGCTTCACTCTTGACTCAACAAAATATTTACAATACAGAGGTTAGAAACACTGATAAATCTGTGTACAACCAGTTAATTTCTCTTTATAAGTACTCAATTCACTAATAAGGGCACTACTTAACTATATTAAGCATTATTAACTTGATAGAGGTAGTATAAGTGGAAAAATAACATTGGGTGTGATATGTTTATGGACTGGCTGTGCAGTTTATTAATGTACTGTATGTGTGAAGACTGTATCTTATCTGACAATTGGAAGAATGCCATTACTATTTCCTTATATAGAGAAAAAATATTGCAAGAGTATATGGGAATCGTTGTTAAATGTTCTTGGGAAGTTGTTCAACAGCATTCTGATTGAAAATGTACAAGATATAACAATAAACAAAACCTGAGAAATGCAGTGTGACTTTATGCTGGTTAGGATGTATGCAGGTTTAACTTTGCCCTTCAGGAGATAATTGAGAAATGTATGAAAAGTTTATTGCACGCAATAAGGTGAATAGGCTTCAGTTATAAAATATTTTTCAGGATTCAGAAATACTGAAAACAGTAAGAGCATTATATAATAGAAGTATATAAGGTATGAGAATAAATGTAATATTTAGTGTATAGTTCAACATTGAGCAGAGAGTAGACAGAGAAATGTGAAGCTCCTTTGGTTGTATTGTGGGACAAATGTAAGGTAGCAAATTATAGAGTTAGAAAATACAGAGCATGGAAATGAATTTGTGTATCTCAGCAGAATGTTTACTAACTAGATGGGAAAATGGAGGACGATATTGTTAGATATTCAAATGTGGTTTTTGTGCAGAATGAATGCTTGTTGATAAAAGTGAAAATTGTTATATAGGTATATAAATATACTGTATTGTATACTATATTGTATAGTGCTGCCTATTTTGTTAATATGGAAATGAGAGTTTGGTATATCAGAAAAAGCATAAAAATTAAATGCTGTAGGAATGAATTAGAATAATAACTTTATTGTCACTTTAAATATACACTAATTGGCATACATTAAAATGAAATTTTGTTGCATACAGCTCTCAAAGGGTCACTAAAGAGTTATTTAAAAAGTGTTGTTAAAAGAAGAAATTGTATGCAGAAAGGATGAATAATGTGCTTTGACCATAGTGATAACCATAAACAGTATAAGTTGAGGTGATTTGGTCATATAGAGAAAATAAGCTGTAGGACCCCGGCGAAGTTCTTTTTTGAGTGGGAAAATACTGAACAAAAAAAAATACATCTCCTTCTGTGCATCTGTCCTCAACCAATTCATTTGATTCCTTTCTGAAAGGTTCATCACATGATCTCCTTGGATGTGGACAAGGTCTTCAATGCAGTTGCATACAGAAAAAAGAGCATATTATTCTTTGGTAGGTAACATCACAAAAAATAAATATGTGAACACAAAATATCCTAAGGAGATTCTTAACAATAAAAAATAGAAGATCTTGGGAGTTCTCCAACAATATTACAGGTGTAATAATAGCCAATATATATCAAAATCGCAGTTTCCCATCCTCTTTCACACCTCATGAATTTAATGCAATTTCTTCATTATGCTCCACTTATCACATGAATTTAGTATACTTTATTTTCTTTGGTAGGATGATTTTTTTAATGTGCATATATTCAATAAATAAAAATCTAATAGAAAGAATTAAAACTTGAACAAGAGAGAACATAAATTCAAGTCCCTGTTGCTAGCTATTGTTTTGAACTGAATATCCTTATGTCTAATCCTAGTTATGCTATACCTGTGATGGCGAACCTATGGCACGTGTGCCACAGCTGGCACGCAGAGCCCTCTCTGCGGGCACGCGAGCCGTCGCCCAGCTCAGCTCCACCACACATGTTCATGCGCGCCTCCCGCCAGCCAGCTGATTTTCGGGATGTGCATGCAGGAGACGCGCACGCATGCACGGGGGGCGGGGGGAGTTTCCCCCACGGCCCATTTTTTGTCCCAGGAAGCTGCAGGAAGGCCTACTAGGCCCAAAATGGGGCACAGGGGAACACGCGCGGGGGCGGGGAGAACGTGGGGGATCGTGCGCGCATATGCGCAGGGGGGGCGCACATTGCATTATGGTGCCAGCACATGATGACAAAAAGGTTAGCCATCACTGCTATAGTAAAATGCTGATTTTCTCAATTTTTGTGGCAGCAGACATACCAGTATGTCACAGAAGTGAATACACCCTCTCACATTTTGTAAATATTTAAGTATCTTTTCATGTGACAACACTGAAGAAATGACACTTGGCTACAATGTAAAGTAGTGAGTATACAGCTTGTATAACAGTGTAAATGTGCTGTCCCCTCAAAACAATGCAACACACAGCCATTAATGTCTAAACTGCTGGCAACAAAAGTGAGTACACCCCCTAAGTGATAATGTCCAAATGGGGCCCAAGTAGCCGTAGTCAGTGCTCAGACCATATGCCGCACGCTGCATCAAATTGGTCTGCAGGGCTGTTGTCCCAGAAGGAAGCCTCTTCTAAAGATGATGCACAAGAAAGCCCACAAATGGTTTGCTGCAGACAAGCAGACTAAGGACATGGATTTCTGGAACCATGGCCTGTGGTCCGATGAGACCAAGATAAACTTATTTGGTTCAGGTGGTGTCAAGCGGGTGTGGCGGCAACCAGTCCCTTTGGAGACTGGGCTGCAGGGCAGTATTCCAACATGATAACTACCCCAAACACACCTCCAAAACGACCACTGCCTTGCTAAAGAAGCTGAGGGTAAAGGTGATGGACTGGCCAAGCATATCTCCAGACCTAAACCCTATTGAGCATCTGTGGGGCATCCTGAAATGGAAGGTGGAGGTGCGCAAGGTCTGTAACATCCACCAGCTCCGTGATGTCATCATGGAGGAGTGGAAGAGGATTCCAGTGGCAGCCTGTGAAGCTCTGGTGAATTCTATGCCCAAGAGGGTTAAGGCAGTGCTGGAAAAGAATGGTGGCCACACAAAAAATTGACACTTTGGGCCCCATTTGGACATTATCACTTAGGGGTGTATTCACTTTTGTTGCCAGCAGTTTAGACCATAATGGCTGTGTGTTGTGTTATTTTGAGGGGACAACACATATACACTGTTACACAAGGTGTATACTCACTACTTTACATTGTAGCCAAGTGTCATTTCTTCAGTGTTGTCACATAAAAAGATATACTTAAATATTTACAAAATGTGAGGGGGTGTACTCACTTCTGTGACATACTATATATTGAAAATAACATAAATAGATAAAAATTAAGCAGGAAATTTCTTCTTTAAACAAATTGTCCATACTGTTCTTATCACCATGACTAGAGTTTCTGCAACGTTTTAGTTGAATTTTCCTTATTTACCGATCACTTTGAAACATAGTAGCAAATCATTTTTTCAAAAAACAGATAGATAAAATTGATAGAATATTTAGGCCCCCTCTCCCCAGGTACATATAGTTATTCAAGAGCCAGAGATTTTAATTATGCTGGTTAATGACTGCAATAAAATAATTTACTACCTTTTAAAACTGAAAACTAGGACTTTGGGCTAGTTAGTGAGTATTCCAATAAGGAGACTACATACTGAACTGTCAAAGTACATGGATTTTTATGTGTAGCCTAGGATCTCTGAAGTGTATGAGGGAAAGACTTATTTTATACTAATAGTTGGTTTTATATCCAGTTAGCATCCTTCAGTTTTTGAGAGCCTTCTTTAAGCAGAACCTCTGTTCATCCTTTGTGAAGTTTATTGTCCAGTCCACAGATGAACAGGAAAAGGAACTGCCACAGTCAAAAGAGAATATTTCCTTGTTTCCACTGGCTATGTGGCATGTACTGTCCTTGGTTGCTCGATTACAAAACCTACTTGTCCAGGTAAATTTTACTGTTAATATGGAATTGAAATATTAATTGTAGGACTCAGCAAAGCTGATTTATTTCAAATGAATGGAGAAGTGTACACTTTTTCTCACTTTTGAACTTTCTAATGATGCAAAAAACTACCAGAAACAATTATTCATAAAGGTATAGATTTATTCTCAATGTTGTAAAACCACTGTCTCTTGCATCTACCCCTATTTATGAGAAGAATTTTGGAACATTCATCAGGATCCATAGGTACATGTATTTCCCCCAGTCCCTTGACCAAGTCAACATTAATTCCAGCTGCCAATGGGGAAAACACTAAAAGCATCACTTCTCCACTTCCTTGTTATGTTTTCTTTTCTGTAGCAAGGACAATGGTTTTTAAAAGATTACTGTGCAATGATATGCTAATGTCATCCCTCAGAACAGCCAAAAAGCAACAGATGATTGTGACATGCTATTGCTTTAAGTTCATGAAGGACGAGGAATCCCAGGAGCTGGGATGAGAAGTAAATTCCCACTTCTCTTCTGTTAAATAGAGAATTGATTGGCATGGTGCTACAAAAGAAGCACAGCAAAATTGTTTTTGCTGCATTTCCTTTGGAGTAGCAACAGACTTATTATAGTTCCAAATTGTCTCTGCATATTGGATAATCTATGATACTGGGGAGATGAGGCAAATTCCTTTGCTTGTGAAGGACTTCCTAAATGTTAGAGCATTTTCAAATATTTTATGTCCTACGAGTCTCAAGACAACCTTAAGATTATGAATTATCTTTTTATTCACTTCTGTTGTAATTTCAGGGATACCTTTTAGATGAATTTGATAATAAATTATATTCTCTCTTTTATGTTTATAGAAGGACTTTTTGCTATCACAGACTGTTATTGGATGTCTTGAGGTCTTGTTGGAATATCTGCACCTGAAAAATCAGAGCACCGGTACAGCTTTCAATATCTTTGTGTATTCTTTATTAGTAAAAAATGCTTTACATTGAAATTATTTTGCTTTGCCTAAATGGCTTGCAATCATTGGCATCTCATCACTAAAGCGGATATAAACCTAATAGTATAAAATATTTTGTTACTAAAATGAAGATTTACAGTATTTCAGATATTTAATAGTTGCCAAGAAAATAATATGGAAAAACTTTATATCAGTTTGGTTATGGCTGGGTGATGCTATGAAGATGTTATAAGTCTCTAGTGCAGAAACGAATGCATACCATCCTAATTCCCATACTCTTCATGCTATCTCGAGTTTACTGGGATGTTAGTCTTTTGGGAAATGGACTGGTCGCAGAAGGTTTTCATGGAAAATGTAAAAGATCATGGATAAGGACAGCTTATTGAAGTTTATAATTTCCAGTGAGATAAAAGCAGAATTAACTCGACTGAACCATGTTTTATATTTTACACATGGCAGAAAATATTAATAATCTATTTTCATTACTGAATAATATAGCAACTCTCCTAGATTTTATATTATCTGAATGGATCTTTTCTTCTACTATTATATTTTTGTTTTGAATGAATTATAAGTAGTCCTTGACTTATGACCACATTTGGGACCAGAATTTCTGTTGTTAAGCAAGGCAGTTGTTAAGTGAGTCATGCCCAATTTTACAACCTTTTTTATCATGAGCCGTGGTGGCGCAGTGGTTAGAGTGCAGTACTGCAGGCTACTTCTGCTGACTGCTGACTGTCGGCTGCCTGCAATTTGGCAGTTCAAATCTCACCAGGCTAAAGGTTGACTCAGCCTTCCATCCTTCTGAGGTGGGTAAAATGAGGACCCAAATTGTTGGGGGCAATATGCTGACTCTGTAAACAGCGTAGAGAGGGCTGTAAAGCACTGTAAAGCAGTATATATGGTAAGTCTAAGTGCTATTGCTATTGTTAAGTAAATCACTACAGTTGTTAAATGAATCATGCCGTCATTAAGAGAATCTGGCTTCCCCCATTGACATTGCTTGTCACAAGCCAGTTAAGAAGATCATAAATGGCAATCGGATGACCTTGGGACAGTGCAACCTTCCTAAATACATGCCATTGTCAAGCACCCAAATTTTGAATATGAGATGCTACAGCAGTCGTAAGTGCAAGGACCAGTCATAAATCACTTTTTTCAGTGCTGGTGTAACTTCGATGGTAACTAAATGATTGGTTTTAAGTCAAGGACTACCTGTAGATTGTTTAAATTGTGGGCAGCATATAAAGAGTACTTTTTTGAGAGAAATTAATTTTTTTACTTCCATTGTTTTTCCTCTGTTATTATTTTTTTAAATTCTTGTTTGCTGGTATAAAACAAGACTTAACTCAGTACAGAATGAATAATATATTTATTGGGATTATTTTCTTAGATTTCTTTCTAAGCTATTTGTGGTAAATTTTTCCACTTCTAGCATGTCATATTGCCTCACACCCATGGAATAAATTTCTGTTGGTCACACTATTAGATGGTAATGAGAATTCGTTTCTTAACTCAGCAATTCTTAGACTCATTAGTTTGGTGAGTATAATGGCTGTTAACCATTAATTCCTATTGTGTTATTCAATTGCATTATGACTGTTTTAACTGAATAGTTCCATTTAGTTATCACTGGCAAAACATGAGTGAAACACCATTTATAACACAGTGAGGACTGGAACATGCTGTAAACTTGGGAGAGCCTTAAATATGCATATGTTTTTGTTAAGCATAAACTTACAGGGAATGTAACCTTATTGTATTTCTTTAATCAAAATAAACTCTTAAATGCAGCCACTATAATTCTGATTTTGATCCAAGCAGGTGCATTAGGGAGGATACACTCCATTTCTTTGCTTGAAAACTCTAACAATCCCCTCTATAATTATTGTCATTTTTCTCTAGCAAAGCGAATAGAAGTTTGTTGACACATTTGTTAAATAAGGTTAATGGACTTAATATATAATGTTAAACCAGAAAATATGATTTATAAATAACAATTTTCATAGAAGCATTATCAAACAAACTGCAATATAATTTAGCACAATATGTGAGTCTAACCCTTGTGCATTGGTATGATTTTGTTCAAAGGAATGTTGTACATATTTGAATGAAAGGATGCAATTTCCATTGCTTCAGTCAAAATCTGACTGCCATGGATGATTTTCAATAAAAAAAACAAAGATTAAAACTATTTAGGAAATCTGTTCATTCATATTCATCAGTTTCAGCTGTTTAGATGTTCAACAGTAAAAAAAAAAACATTCTTAGGGCTCAGCAACATCCTAACTTCCCTGGCATGAGGATAGCCATTACAGTAACCATTTATTTATCATAGGAATACACATTATCCTCATCTTGCCATGAGCCTTCATGTAGGCAATCTACATTTGTCTTTTCTTGTGCTGTGTGAAAAGTTATGTTTCTTGACTTCCACTGAGACAAGTAGTGCTATATAGTCTGTCTGCTGCACTTCATTTTCTATAGATAAATGGCTCCACTCCAATTGGCTACTTTGTGCTGTGGCAGAAATGGCCCCTCTGCTTCTGTCATTGGTTGTTCTTCTACATTACCATTTTGTCTGGGTTGCTGCAATGCCTGCTGCCTTTTGAAGAGGCCTTCCCAAAGTGAATTAGTGAAAAGGTTAAGGTGAAAGGCTGGACTTTTTCTTTTAACAGGCTCACTGGTAAACTAGTGTATTTTTTTAAAAAAAGCAAGATGAAAAAGAGTTCTGCTAATTTCTCCTAGTAGCTGAAGTGACAGTAAGGAAGATTAAACTGTTTTTCCTTCAGCAATCCAATGGTGGATGCCATGGATGGAAGGTGTCAAGTATCAGAGGAAACAGCATATGTGAACTTATATAAAAGAACGATCAATGGAAATATGTCATCAAAAAGACTTGGGTGGAAGGGGTAGAGAAGGAAGGAAGGCAGCAATCAATTGCTATAATTAATAACACCCATGAACACCAAAACTGAAGAACAGACTGAAATCTTGAGAGCAACTTCTTAAGCCAGCTTCATTTATTGAGGGAGACAAGTAGTGTAAAGCTGCCTTGTGTCCTTTGACTGATAAATCTTCTCCTACCTGTTTGTTAGACTTACTGTATAATTCTATGTGCATCTACTTAGAATACCATATATTCCAAAACTTAAAATGTAAACACTTCTATGTTTAATAACTGCAATCATAAAGTTTGGAAATTCTGAAATATTCAAAAATATCATTAAATGGAAAAAAATACTAATTTGGCTCACTAATCTAGCAATTTACTACTACTGAGGGAAGGTTTATCCAAACTTTTAAAAATTTGATTATTTCTAACATCCATTTTTAAGTATTGCTTAAGAATCTGTTTCAATAAAGCTTGTGGCAGTTAATGTCTGTGTTTTTGCTGGATAATAGAAATAATTTAGATCCACTAAAACTAAAATACAACTTTTCTAAGTTTATGAAATATCAGGACATCAGGACTGTTTCTGAAATTGAAATTGGCCATATTCTTGAAGAAGCAGCTCATACCAACGTGCTAGAACTTTCTAATGACACAAGCAGTGCTCTTCGCTCGTTTCTTCTTCAGGTAAGAATTCTGGAAATGAAGAGATGGAATGTAACTTAAAGTGAAGTTAAACAACTGGCTGTGCTTCCTGCTTCTGCATTTTCTTGTTGTCAGATTGGTTTCTGTAAGGGCTAATTGTTAAAGGATTTACTTCACTTTAGATATAGTGTGGCCTGCTTTTCTGAGCCTCTTTTTTTGTCTTTTACTTTCAATAAAATAATTACTGTTTGTTTTTCATAGTAATATTGCTGTAAGTACATGTTTGCATTTATTTTATGCATTTAATAATTGATTTGTATTATAGGCTATTGAGGAAAGAATGGATAGTTATTTATCATTCCTCATAATCTTTCTTTAAAAAAACATACTTGCATGGGGATTTTGAAATGAACCACTTGGTTCTGAGTGCAGGTTCCATGAAGTTATGTTTTCTTTCTTCCAATATCAGCACAGAAAACGAAAAAGAGTGGAATTGTTTTAAGTTTTATTTCAGGAACAAAAATATGCAGAATAGACATTGTATTCATTTAAATACATTCTGTACTATTCTAGATCTATTAATACAATAAGCATGGACATTATTTGTATTGTGCATGTTCCCTTTAGGTCTTTTATAGGTAGTTTTATATGCCTCTGGTATCATTAAAATTTGCTATATTTTTGATTTCTGATTTTGATTGTTGGAGAACCTCCTACCCATAAACAAACATTAATAGACCTATCAAGGCATAGTGTATCTTATTTTGGAGGATACGTATAGATGTATTAGAGTGAAGTACGGTCTGTTTTGTAATTGAATATGAAGTCTTGCAGTTTTGTGCCTAAGCTACCAAAAAGAGAAATTTCTCATTTCAAAAGAAGGAAAACACATTGAGTCTTTTTATGCATAGGCACGTTACGTGGAACCCCACTATATGGCTAGACCTTGAATTGTTTTTGCAATTATAGGCATTGTAGAAGGAGAGCCATGTTAGTCTATAGTTGCAAAAAATCAGGAATTTGGTAGCACCTTTTCTGATTTACAAATTTTATTAAAAGATACACTTTGTGAATTGAAACTCACTTCATTAGGTGCAGCAGCTGCAATCCACAAAAGCTTATGCCTTTCAGTCAGTGGAGAAATCCAATTTTTTTTACTACCGGTTCTGTGGGCATGGTTTGGTGGGTGTGGTGTGGCTTGGTGGGCGTGGCAGGGGAAGGATACTGCAAAATCTCCATTTCCACCCCACTCCAGGGGAAGGATACTGCAAAATCCCCATTCCCTCCCCACTCCTGGGGGAAGGATATTGCAAAATCTCCATTCTCACCCCACTCTGAGGCCAGCCAGAGGTGGTATTTTCCGGTTCTCCGAACTACTCAAAATGTCCGCTACCGGTTCTCCGAACTGCTAAAAATTTCTGCTACCAGTTCTCCAGAACCTGTTAGAACCTGCTGGATTTCACCCCTGCTTTCAGTAACATTTTCTAGTTGGAAAAAGTCCTTCAAGACTTTCTGATTTATTGCAATTGTGGTAATTGGAGGAAATTTCAACACTGAAATTCTGTAATTTCTTTTTTTTATGTCAGCTTCAAAAAATAAAGTATGAAATGGATTCAAGCAAAAAAGCTGTGATCCAAACGTTGTTGGAGAACCTCCCACCCATAAACAGACCTCAATGGACCCATCAAGGCATGGTGTATCTTTTTTCAGAGGATAGTTATAGAGGTATTAGAGTGAAGTACAGTCTGCTTTGTAGTTGAATGTGAAGCCTTGCAGTTTTGTGCCTAATCTAGCAACAAGAGAAACAGTTTGACTATCTTGAAATTTTTTTGTGCTTTTGACCTCATCATTTGAAGTGATGTAAAATATCAGCATTAGATATAGATTAATAAACAGGTAGTCCTCAACTTACTGTTGTAAGGAATATCCTTCTGGGTTTGGTTCCAAGTGGGGAAAAAGGCACTGGAAGCATGGGACTGCTTGGAAAGATGGTTTAATGGAGGACAGCAGGACCACATGGTCTGAGGTCCCAAGGAAAGGGGGATCACATGCCTCGAGGATGTTGAAGGAGAGAAAGGAGTTGCTGAGAGTCCCTGAGTTTTTTATATCCTCTGTTGGGCCCCACCTCAGAGTTTCCTGTTCCTGTATAAGAAATGCACTCTGATTGGTGGTCAGACTCCCAGGGGACGGGGGTCTTAGCTAACCTTTTAGGCTGTCTCCCAGGCTTGCTTTGAGTGCTGGCTGATGTAATTTTCCATGTGGTGAGTTTCTGTTTGCTAGATGGGTCTGCCTGAAGAGGGTAGATCTTTGTTATGTAGAATAGACTGGCCCATTGACAAAGATGGGGGGCTATTAAGAATGAGTCTGTTTCCTGCCTAAAACATGTTTCTCCATTTTTCATCCAGGGAAATATCATATTCTGCCTTTTTAATATTTCCTAAATTCCTCTAGGAGGGGGGTAGGTGCTAACTTCCTACAAACCCTACTTTTTTTTTTCCGAAAGCATGTGAGTGCAACACACATATTTTGACAAAAGATTAAAATTGATCAGGTCAGGGAGACTTGATGGGTGCTTTTAATTTTTCTGATGCAAAGGGAAGGCATTGATAGAGGCAGCAGAATGATTCCTTCAGTGGCTCCCAAAAGGACTTTCAACCATGAAGGTCTAGCAGCCAGGGCAAAAGTTCTGGAAAGAAATTTACAGTATCCAATTTTCCATGCCAATTATTTTCAGATGTTTGATATCATTTTCTGTGAGCTTCCAGGCAGGTTTCAAGCAAGCACAGGTCCCAAAATATTTTCCACAGCCATGGTTTTCTTTTAAATTACAGGCTGCCTATTTCCAAGGGATGGTTCTTGAACCTGTCCTAGCTCTTCCTTTAGTGCATCCAGGATTTGTGAGTCCAAACTGAGGTTAGCCAGCGTGCACTCCAGGCTTTTTTTTCTTTCCTCCCCCATGGGATTAGCAGGGAGATATGACTGCTTGGGCTTTAGTGACACAGAGCAGAAACAAAAAACAAAACAAAAAAACCCAGCAAGCTAGGAGCAGCTTTGGGTGGAGGTAGGTGAAGGTGATAACCTCAGTCTAATTCTGAATGGGGTATCTCTGTGTGTGTTTGTGTATGCAGCTACTTTCTAAAATATAGGCAATACAGACATTCTGGACAAATTTCCCTCCCACTAGACAGAAATCTAAAGTGTACAGAACTCGCTGTGGCAACCACTCCCAAATACAATTCTTACATGAGTACATTAAACTGATTACAATATAGATGAGACAAGAAAGAAAACCTTACAATGAATTTCTGTGAATGAAGCAAAGAAAGAAAACCTTACAATGAATTTCCACCCTCCCCCCATAGTCTTTCCAGCTGTCTTCTGGGGATTGAAAATAATCTTTCGGTCTTTACTTGTCCATCTCAGGGTCCTTTCTTTTATGTCTGACGGGTGGCATTAGGCTTGGCTTGGTGATAAGGCTGGTCAGTCAGGCTTGGGAAGGTCTGCTCCACTCTGGTTGCTGTGATGACTTTCAGTGGAGGACTGGATTCAAACCCAATTCTGGCTCAAATGGATGGAAGGTCTCCTCTGGAGGCAGTAGCTGGATCCATGTGCTCTGCTTTCACAGGTTGTAGAGTCATTTGTGCAGGGCTGAAAGACATGAGAACAGGGTCCCCTCCCCCCTTTGCTGGTCTATCAGGAAAGGCATTGTAAAAGAATTAGAGATTTGGGGGGCGGTAGATAGCTTGCAGGCAGGGTTTGAGGAAAAACAACACCACATCAGCATTGCAGGTAAAGCAATTATAACAAAATGGAGACATCACAGATGAGGAAGGAAGAAAAACTGGATTCACATGATTCAGGAAAAAGATGGACAGATATTTCCATCTCAGCAGAGAATTGGCATCCATTAAACATCATAAAAGAGCAATATTAAAAAACTGTTTGCATTTACATATAGTAAATGTAAGAACGAAATTTTCCTGTAAATTAACTTAAAACATTCCCTCTTAAACTTGGGCTTTTCTTAAAAGTACAGAGAGGAAAGAAAATTGAACTCTGTTCCTCACCCAGTCTAGTTGGTCAGACCAAACTGGGCGAAGACATTTTCTTTTCTTTTCAGTGCTTTTAACTCTTTTCTAACAATTTAAAATTCATATCTCTAGGGATCAGAGACATTTAACAGTTGCAATTACCTCGAGGGCGCACAAGGACTTAAGACGTACACATACACAAAACCAGGACAAAGAGGGGATACAGGACTGAGGTTTACACACACACGTCATTCCCGCCATAAATCTCAGTTAAATTAGGGAAGGCACAAATCTTAACGAACAAACCACATTGTTACATACAAGAGAGAGAAGAAGAGAGAGAAACAAACAAACAAAACCCCCAACATTTTCCCTTTTCTTTTAAGTACCTTTATTTAGCCAAATTGGTTTTTTGTGTGTGTGTGTGTGTCATCCCTCAGCAAAGCCCATTTCCTACCCAATTTTCTGCTTTCCTTTTATTCATTCCTGTCATACAGGCATATTCCTGGCGTCCCAGGCTCCAAACAAATCTTCCAGAGGGGTTCCTGCCATCCTAGAGCTAAACGCTTCCCATGATCCTTGGAATGTAAGGTTCATTTTGGCGTAGCTTAGTGGCCCAGCCCAGTTTTCAGAGACAAAAAAAACTCTGGGAAGGACTCCGATTCCCTTATGGAGTACAAGCACCTTCCTGTAGGGAGCTACCAAGGTTTTGCGGATCCAAAAAGGGGATCCGTGAGGACCTAGCCGCCCCTCGCGGTGAGTACTTGGACCTCCTTATTCACACTTCACAACTTCACGATTTAGAAAGGAAAAATTCTGGGGTTTGCTTTTGGGATGTTCACAGGATAAATCTTTTCTTTTTTTTTTTTTTTTTTTACAAATAGGCCAGGAAGATCGCCAGCACACAAATCAAAAACAGAGAAAGAGAAGACATTGACACATAGGCTGGTAGATACAAAAGAAACATTATACTACCAAATGAGGATAAACAAAAATAATTCAAGATTATGAAAAGCTGTATGAGCAAGAAAAGTTTCAGAAAAGAAAATTAAAGAATATTTGGAAAAAGTGGATTTACCTAAAGTATCAGGAAAAGTAAAAAAACTATGTTAAATGAACGAATATCAATGATGGAATTATCAGAAGCGATCAAGAGACCAAAGAACAACAAAACACCAGGACCAGATGGGCCACTGGCAGACTTTTACAAAGGTTTACAAGATACTCTAGGCTCATCCTTGTTGGAAGTTTATAATGAAGTATTGATTGATGCAAAGGTACCAAATTCGTGGATGGAAGCAAATATTACTTTTATTCCAAAAGAAGATTCATATTTAATGCAGATAAAAAACTACATGCAGGCTCATCAATGTTGGAAGTTTATAATGCAGTACTGATTGATGCAAAGGTACCAAATTCGTGGATGAAAGCAAATATTACTTTTATCCCAAAAGAAGATTCAGATTTAATGCAGATAAAAAAAACTATAGGCCCATCTCTTTACTGAACGCTGACTATAAAGTGTATGCTTCAATAATGGCAGAGAGAGACTAAAAAGGTTTCTAAATGAATTTATACATTCAGATCAAAATGGCGCTTTTTGCTTAAGCGACAGATTAAAAAACAACATGAGACTGATTTTAAATACATTGGAATACTATGGAGCACATCCTGGAAAACAAATGGTGTTGATCTTCTTAGATGCGCAGAAAGCACCTGACACCGTAAACTGGCAACCCATGTCGCCACAATTAAAATATATGGACCTTGGTGAGAGATTCACCAACACTATAAAGGCAGTACACTACAAACAAATGGCAAAGGTGATGGTAAATGGAGACACGACAGAGAATTTCAATATTAAAAAAAACACAAGACAAGGATGTCCACTATCTCCTATACTATTCATATTGACATTGGAAGTGCTAAATATAAATATTAGACCAGACACAGAAATTAAAGCCATGGAAACAAAAAAGGAACAATATAAATTAGAGGCATTTGTGGATGACTTGGTCTTTATCTTGGAAGACCCACAAGAAAATGGACTCAAACTAATTAGGAAAATAGAAGAATATGGTGAAGTTGCAGGACTGAAAATAAAGAAAGAAAAAACCCCCAAAATAATAGTTAAAATGTCACAGACATACAGGAAAAAAGAACTAACGAACACAGGTATACAGATAGTCAAGAAAGTTAAATATTTAGAAATCCAACTAACAGCAAGGTGTGTAACAATTAAAGAAGATAATTATTATAAATTGGCACAATAAATTAAAACGGATTTGGAGAAGTGGAAAAATCTACAACTATCATTGATGGGAAGAGTAGCCACCATAAAAATGAATATTCTGCCAAGATTCAATGGCTAGCAGACAAAAACAGGAGCCAGGAAAAAGGAAAATATATGAAAGGATTGGTGATATAAGGAAGATACATTAACTTGGTTAAACAAATAGCATTATTATTTCCTAAAATGATCTGTACCCAGATAACACACTGTTCAATAGAAATTGGAATTTTCATATGCCATAAAGTAAAATAAAAACAAAAATTACACACACACACACACACAGGCATACACACATTTCCCATGTTTTTCCATGCTTTAAATTAAAATTTAGATGTATTCACCTTCTTTGCAAGCAGCTTTTGAGCTCAAAACCCAAAACCCCTTTAAAACCTAGTTCCAAATGGCCAAGGTCCAAGAAAAACTTACCCAGAGACTCAATGGGTCTGCTGCTAGCAAGGGAAGCTTACTTGGGCAAGGTCCATTTGTTAGGTTAGCTTGGAGTCCCATCACTTGGGTGCCAAATTGTCGTAAGGAATATCCTTCTGGGTTCGGTTCCAAGTGGGGAAAAAGACACTGGAAGCATGGGACTGCTTGGACAGATGGTTTAATGGAGGACAGCAGGACCACATGGTCTGAGGTCCCAGGGAAAGGGGGATCACATGCCTCGAGGATGTTGAAGGAGAAAAGGCTTGCTGAGAGTGCCGTGGTTTTATGCTCTCTGTTGGGCCCCACCTAAGAGTTTCCTGTTCCTGTGTAAGAAATGTATCCCATTGGCCGTCAGGTTCCCAGGGGGCGGGGGTCTTAGCTAACTCTGTAGGCCTCTGTTGGGCCCCACCTCAGAGTTTCCTGTTCCTGTATAAGAAATGCACTCTGATTGGTGGTTAGACTCCCAGGGGGCGGGGGTCTTAGCTAACTCTGTAGGCTTTTGTCTGTGTGCCAGGCTTGGCTGATGTAATCTTCCCAGGTGCCATGTGGTGAGATGGGTAGAGGGCTAATCCTATCATGTCCTAAGGGTGAAGGTCTTAATCTCATCACCCTGGAGCTGAAGGTGGGGGGGCAGGGAGCTGCAGGAAGCTGCTTTGTCTTTAGAACATGTTTCTCCTTTTCTCAGCCAGGGATATTCTATATAATATTCTGCCTTTCTAATTTTTCCCAAAATATTTTATTCCTCTAGGAGGGGGGTAGGTGCTAACTTCCTACATTACGACCACATTGAGCTCAACATTTTTGTTGTTAAGCGAGACAGTTAAGTGAATTTTGCTCCATTTTACGACTTTTCTTGCCACAGTTGTTAAGTGAATCACTGAAGTTAGTAACACAGTTGTTAAGTGAATCTGGCTTCCCCATTGATTTTTCTTGTCAGAAGGTCACAGAAGGTGATCACATGACCCTGGGACACTGCAGTTGTCATAAATATGAACCAGTTGCCAAGTGCCTGAATTTTTATTAAGTGATTGTGAGGATGCTGCAATAGTTATAAGTATGAAAAACGGTCATAGATCACTTTCTTCAGTGCTATTGTAACTTCAAACGATCACTAAATGAACTATTGTAAGAGAAAGATAACCTGTACTTATGCACGATGTTAGATGCAAGATAGTATTTTGCTTATCTATATGCATAGAGTAGTAAAGTTAGGATCTAATTTTAATTTTCTGTGCTGAAAACTGCTTTCAGTGCTAACTTGACAGAGCAAAACCATTCTGTTGATAGAAAAAAATGAGAAAAATGAAAATCAGTTTCTAATTTGTCATGCCTGTCCTTTACTACTTTCCATTGTAACTAGGTGAAACAGAAGGATCTATAAATTCTAAAGTTTATAGTAATACTTATGTCCTAAATTCATACTATTAATTTGGGAGAATATTATTTTTTAAAAATAAAAGTGATAGTCTGTGATACTTCAACGTGCCATTAACATTCATTAAAGATAGATTATAATCAAACTAGGGATCACTTTAGTAGTTAATAGTTCTTTTAACAGTGCTTTTAAGCCTTTGTATAAAAGTTCCCTTCTGGGGCAAAAAGGGAAAAGTTAACTTGGTAAAAGAAATAGGGGTTTTCTGATCAGATAATAAGTATTAATTCTTAACGATGATGTTAAAATGTCAAAAAATGTGTGTCATATTGCTTATTTTGTCATTTTCCCTCACTTGTCCATACTGCAGTTGTCTGTGGGGGAGATGTAGTCTGAGACTCCTTATTTAAGCTTTTAGCATTTATTCAAGTAGTTCTGAGTAAACTTACATAGAATTGTATTTTAAAAGAACAGAACTCAGGCACCAAAGTAGATTTAGAAATTGAAAAGGGTTCTAGACTATTAGATTAAAAAAAATGCATATATTTTCTCAGTAATGTATAATTCTTCCAACTTGGTTGTTCTTAACTCAAGTTTGACTTCAGATATCTTGGGAACGTGGCAATATCTCCCTCACATATTACAGACTGAAATGAGAAAAGAAAAATGAACGAACAGAACATAGTATTATAAATTGATAAATCACCTTGCATTTAAATTTTCTTAGCAGTTATAGGCATACAGAAAAAATAATGCAGGTTATTTCTTTCCCCTGCAGAAAGATTTAGAAATTTCTTAGACGTTGAAATATAAATTCATAAATATAAATTTTTAAAATCTGTTTACCATTGTTCTGGAAATGGTATAAATAAAATTATGCACTTCATTTCAAGGCTATTTTCTATGCTGTTGTTAAGAATTTGGAAGTAGTATATTTTTGTCTAATTCTCTTAAATGAGAATTCTCTTAATCTGTGTAAACTGTTATATACCTTTCATATTCAGTGATTTTTTTTTGTTAATATAAAAGTACTATGTTTTTTATAGCTAAGCAATCACTTGTAATTCAAGGATTTTAACAAGGAAAGGGGTTTATAAAACTAACAAACTGAAAACAAGGAGTAAGAGAAATATCTTATCCATATAAGGTATTAAAATTTTAAGATGGAAAGAGGGTAAAGTTATTAGCTGAAAGGGCAACAAAAAGTCTGTGAGGGGAAAAAAGATCAATACTAGGGCTAGCATATATAGCGTACCACTACTTCAAGAAGTCTGCTCCTAAAGTTTATGTGTCTATTAAAACATTAGCATATTTTCAAGATGTGATGGAAACCTGAAAAAAACAGGCTTCTTAATGAATAACAGTGTGGTACTCTGCTTGCATGATGTCAAAAATTTCCAAATAATTTTTGGAACATGTACAGCAGGGGTGGGGTCCAAATTTTTTTACTACCACTCTGTGGGCGTGGCTTAATTTTGTGGGAGTGGCTTGATGGCCATGTGACCAGGTGGGAGTGGCTTGACGACCATGTGACTGGGTGGGAGTGGCTTGACGGCCATGTGGCTTGGCGGTCGTGTGACCGGGTGGGAGTGGCCAACTTGTAAAATGTGGTGAAAAAGTGACATGACCATTTTTCACACTTAACGACCATCGGTCGTTAAGTGTGAAAAATGGTCATAAGTCACTTTTTTCACTGCCATTGTAACTTTGAACAGTCACTAAATGACTAGTTGTAAGTCAAGGACCAACCTGCACTTAAACGCCACACACAGATGAACACACAGAGTCCCTTGGGAGTTGGGTGGCATACAAATTTAATAAATAAATAAATAAATATGAAAGCAGCCATGGAGTCACATAAAAGGTGATTACTGCAAGAAGCAATTACCTCAAAAACCAGTTAACACACAGAAACACACAAAATTGACAGAAATGAGTAGGGCT
>QLTV01004445.1:4480604-4493928 GCA_003457575.1 Thermophis baileyi
AAAAAAAAATAAAAATAAAATAAATAAAGCCAAAAAAAGATGGCGACCGCATGCACAGTGCTGGAAGTCACCTTCTGAGCATGCTCAGAAAAAAATAAAATTAAAATAAATAAAGCCAAAAAAAGATGGCGATCGCATGCACAGTGCTGGAAGTCACCTTCTGAGCATGCTAAAAAAATAAATAAAAAATAAATAAATAAAGCCAAAAAAAGATGGCGATCACATGCACAGTGCTGGAAGTCACCTTCTGAGCATGCTCAGAAAATAAAAAAAAATAAGAATTTTTTTAAAAAAAAGATGGTGGCCCCCACGGACCGGCAACCACCGATCCGGTTTGGATGACGTCACTAGCAGATCGCTACCGGTTCGGGCGAACCGGTCCGAACCGGTAGGAACCCACCCCTGATGTACAGTATTAGTAAATATTCCCCCATCCATCCCTGTGTTTAACTCAGTTCCTGGTACTACATGGTCATGGCAGTTTTCCTGGCAATACAGACGTTTTTTTTAAATTTCCTTCCAGCTGTTTTTAAAATCTCAGCCTAGCCTTTAGCTCACGGATTTCCCAGGATCTCGAAGTATTGACCTGGTCTGTTCCTGCTTAATATTTTTTTGAATTAAGTCCAAGTTGTCTAAGGTGCCTATTTGCCTTTAATCACTTTCATTCTCATCAGAGTATGCAACAAACTATGATTATGTCTAAATGATGATGCACAAATGACAATGTTAGGATAGAAACTGTCCTTATATACTTTTGTCTAATAGGCTAATTCAAATATATAAGCTGCACAGTTTGCATCTTGATGTGTGTTTTGGCACTTGTCCCCTGTGGACACCCAATTTCAACTTCCTGGCTGCAGTAACATGAAAAAAATAACCTGAACAAACCAAGACTCTAGCTCAGTGATTAGTATTTAAACTGATTGTAATTAAATCTTTAGTTCTCCTTTTTTAACAAATATAATTTTTGCATACAAGATGAACGCTGATTACAATATGCCATTTCTATTATGCAGATCAAATGCTCAGTCTCCAAGACTGGGGAAAAAACAAAATATGGATATAATGGGCTGTCATCTGTATGATGTCTAGTCCACTAGTTTTCAAAGTTGCTCAGCCATTCCCCACAATCCAAGAATCAATGAATGCGGTAAATAATTATTACCATTTTATTACTGAGTGTTAAGTCCTCGGACTTACGACGACACCAAAACACCCAAGCCGGCTGCTAGTCGAAGCCTGATTGGCTAAGACGCGAGCAGCCGGCAAGCGGGAAATTGGGGCGTCTGGATTGGTTGCCAGTTTGACAGCTCGACTATAAAGGGAGCTGTCAAATGCTGAGTTGCTGTTCTGTTCTCTCGTTATTGCCTGTGATGCTGAAGTAAGAAATAAAGCTTTCCTGTTCAGAACTTCATCTTGCCTCCGTTCCTGTCAGCCCGGGTGCCTCCGATTTAACACTGGCAACGAGGATGGGATCTTCTGACAAGAACGGCTGGCCGCAAGCCGGAGAGTTCGATCGCTTCGGCTGCAGCCCCTCACAGCTGAGTCACTCTGAGCTGAATCACTTCAGAGCTGGTCACTAGCCGGGGCGATGAGAGGTTGCTAGGCGCCTACAGCCCAAATCCGTCCTTCTCAGGATGGCCACACTACCGGCTTTTGCTCCCTTCAAGCCTGCTACAGAAACGTGGGACTACCTCACACGTTTTGAATGTGTTCTCCGCGCTAACGACTTCGCAGAGCTCTCCAGCACCAGGAAGCTAGGCTATTTTCTCAGCTCGTACGGCAGAGAAATGTTTGCCACAGCACGAGCTTTGACAGCCCCTCAGGCTGTCTATACGGTGCCTTGGGAGACGCTCTTGGAGAAGCTTTGTAACCACTACGCTCCAACACCTTCCCGCATCACACGACAGCATGCCTTTCGCCATAGATTCCAGAAAGAAGACGAGTCCATTAACGACTGTGGCTGCCCTTCGCACAGCATCCCTGAACTGTCAGTTTTCAGACCTGGATGATCTCTTACTGGATCAACTGGTCTGTGGAGTCAGAGACCTCAGGCTCCAACGTCGATTTCTAGCCCACCCTGAACTGACCCTACAGATTGCTTTAGATGAAGCCAGGGCTTCAGAACTCTCTGAGCAATCTGCAGAGGTTCCTTCCTTCCAGCTCGCTACCCAGCAGAAGCCAAACTGTCCATCATGGGGACTCTGACCTGGAGGACTTTTCTGAGGAGGAAGAAGACGTCTGCCGCCTCAAGGCTAAGAACAAAAAAGCTCCTGCTGCAAAATCATCTCAGCCTTCCTGCCTTGGCTGTGGGGGGAACCGCAACAGGGCTCAGTGTAGGTTCCGCTCCGCCACTTGCCGTCATTGTGGCAAGAAGGGTCACCTGTCCAAGGTCTGCAGGGCTATCTTGCCACCCATGGAAGCGCCCCCAGACCCAACCAACCAACGCAGAGCCTATCGAAGACCACCTAGCCGCAGAGAAGACTGTTTCTCTGTCACCAGAGTTAACAGTCCTCCAGCTGAGGACGTCAGCCACGCCTCTGCAGCAGCCTCATCCTCCAAATTGTACCTCTCAGTCCAGCTGGAGGGCAAGCTTTGCAAGATGGAGGTGGACACCGGCTCCTCCAGGTCCCTCATTTCGTGGGCCACAATAACCAGGTTGTTGCCCCATTTCAACAAACAGCGTCTTCAACCTTGTCCCATCACTCTCAAGGATTACCAGGGCAAATTGATTCCGACTGTTGGCTGCGGCTCCTTCAAAGTCACTCACAAGGCCTTTTCAGGCCTACTGCCACTCATTGTGGTCAATGGACAATTGCCATCCCTCCTGGGCCTCAACTGGTTTTCCACCCTAGGACTCACGGTGTCTGGCATCCACTCGACGACCCCCGACGCGCTTGCCAACATCACCTCAGAATTTGCAGACGTGTTCAACGGCAGCCTGGGTAACTATACAGGGAGCCCCATTTCATTTAATTTGGACCCCCAGGTGGCCCCCATCCGTTTGAAGCCTAGGCGGGTTCCCCTTACCTTACGCCCCAAAGTTTATTTGGAATTGGATAATCTAATTGTGCAGAGGGTGTTAGAAGCAGTAGACCATTTTAAATGGGAGACCCCCATAGTGATTCCCCTAAAGCACGATGGATCCATCAGGATCTGTGCGGACTACAAGGCAACCCTTAACAAGGCCCTTCAGGCTAACCCTTACCCGGTGCCAGTAGTGCAGCACCTCCTGCATTCCTTGGGCCAGGGGTCTGTATTCGCCAAACTGGATCTTGGCCAAGCTTATCAGCAGCTCCTAGTGGATGAGGCCACTGCTATGGCCCAAACCATTGTCACCCACCGGGGCGCTTTTAAATGTAAGCGTCTCCAGTTTGGAGTTAGCGTAGCCCCTGGCATCTTCCAATGCCTCATGGAACGGCTTGTAGGGGGTGGTACCATTCTTCGATGATGTACTCATCTCTGCCACATCTCAGCCAGACCTCCTCTCAAAACTCAGGGCTGTTCTCCTGCGCTTCAGACAGGCTGGCCTTAAGCTTCGAAAAGACAAATGTATGATTGGGGTGCCCCGGGTTGAGTTTTTAGGATTTCTTATTGATGCCTCTGGCATCCACCCTACCCCATCTAAAGTGGAGGCTATCAAGAATGCTCCTACTCCTGTATCTAGGGCTCAGCTGCAGGCTTTCTTGGGCCTGCTCAATTTCTACGCCATTTTCTTGCCTCACAAGGCTTCTGTGGCTGAGCCATTACATACGCTGCTGGATACTAAGGCTGCTTGGCACTGGGGCCCAGCCGAAGCCAGGGCATTCCAGAGTGTTAAGGACCTGTTAAACTCACAGACTGTCCTTGTCCAATACAGTGACCGTTTGCCGCTGCTCTTTGCGTGCGATGCTTCACTATATGGGGTGGGGGCGGTACTCAGTCACATCTTGCCCAATAGATCTGAGGCCCCCATAGCTTATTACTCCAGAACCCTTTCTCAGACCGAACGTAACTATAGCCAACTAGATAGGGAGGCCCTTGCGTGTGTGGCTGGAGTACGTCGCTTCCATGATTACCTCTGTGGTCGGCACTTTCACTTAGTGACCGACCATAAGCCTCTCCTGGGCTTACTCGCTGGGGATCGACAAAGCCCCCAGTTACTGTCTCCCCGCATGTCTCGCTGGTCGGAATTCTTAGCTGGGTACAATTACCAACTGCACTATAGGTCAGGCAAGCTATTAGGGCACGCAGACGCCCTAAGCCGCTGCCCATTGCCCAGACCCATATTAGATCCAGCTCCTGCTACCTCAGTTCTCCTCGTTGAGGAACTGCAAAGCCCCATTTCTGCAAGGCAGATAGCTTCCCTCACAAGCGCTGACCCTATATTGTCCCAACTCCTGGATTGGGCATGCAGGGGGTGGCCCCAGGGGCCTGTCCCTTCCCCATTGCAACCCTTCGTGGCTAGACAACACGAAATCTCTATTCAACAAGAATGCCTACTGTGGGGGCATAGGGTAGTAATACCTCCAGGGGTTAGGCAAGCCATTCTCAAATGCCTGCACTCCGCCCACCCTGGCATTGTGCAAATGAAAGCACTGGGCCACAGCTATGTCTGGTGGACCAGGATGGACCAGGAGATAGAGGACTGGGTGACTCAATGCCACACTTGCCAGCAATCCAGGCCTGCACCACCTTCAGCCCCAATCCACGAGTGGGAATCCTCTAGGGCACCATGGGCCAGGCTCCACATGGATCTAGCTGGGCCAGTCCAAGGGCACACCTTCCTTGTAATCGTGGATGCATATTCAAAGTGGGTTGAGCTGGCATTAATGTCTACCACCACTTCTGAGGCAATAGTCAAGGTTTTAGACAGGCTGTTCGCCACTCATGGGCTCCCTGATACAGTGGTAACAGACAATGGGCCCCAATTCACTGCAGCCTCATTCCAAATGTTCCTGGCCAAACTGGGGATCCGCCATGCCCCCACAGTGCCAGCTCACCCTGCGGCCAATGACCTGGCTAAAAGGGCAGTTAGATCAGCTAAAGAGGCTTTGGGGCACCTGGGGCATGATAACTGGCATTACAGCATGTGCACATACCTGTTAGCCCAACACACCACCCCTTGCCAGGCCACCGGGGTTAGTCCTGCTGAGTTACTGATGGGCTGCCGTCTCTGAACCCAATTGGACCGTCTGCACCTCAACTTCGACTGTGGACAACCACCTGTTCCTGACCGACGGCCCAGGGAATTCTCAGTGGGGGATCCAATATTCACCCTTAATTTAGGTGCCGGCCAAAAATGGCTGCTGGGACATGTGACTCAATTAACTGGACCCTGTTCTTATAGGGTCCAGCTCACCGATGGCCGGCTGTGGCGCCGGCACATCAACCAACTAAGATGACGGGTCCCCTGCGTGGAGCCCGCTCAGCCGGACCAGGCCCAAGCCTTCCCGGCAGTTCCAACCCGCTCCCAGACCCCAGTTGACCGCCCTGACCTTCCACCATCTCCGAACCGCGAGAGGCGTTCGTCTCCTACCAGGCCTGCCGAGTGCCCTGCTCCAGAGATGCCTTCCGTTTCAGATGAATCTGCGACCGGGTTGCAGGGAGTTCCAGAGGACCCACAAACAGCTCCTCACTCTTCAGCCACCAGCCCTGAACTGAGATGATCAGGGCGGAACCGACGTCGCCCGGCGTACCTCGCCGATTACGCATGTGTGATCTGGGGGGTGAGGAGTGTTAAGTCCTCGGACTTACGACGACGCCAAAACACCCAAGCCGGCTGCTAGTCGAAGCCTGATTGGCTAAGACGCGAGCAGCCGGCAAGCGGGAAATTGGGGCGTCCGGATTGGTTGCCAGTTTGACAGCTCGACTATAAAAGGAGCTGTCAAACGCTGAGTTGCTGTTCTGTTGTCTCATTATTGCCTGTGGTGCTGAAGTAAGAAATAAAGCGTTCCTGTTCAGAACTTCGTCTTGCCTCCATTCCTGTCAGCCCGGGTGCCTCCGATTTAACACTGAGAAAATATGATTAGGCTGGAATAATAGCTGCCATTTAGGTACAGAGAATAACTGCACTTTATAGCATCTCTAGAAATACCTCAAGGTGCAATCTCATGATATTTTTCTGCATACAAGTCCCAAACCTACATATCTGATCTCCTAATGATTTGTTCTTCCTGCAATGGAGCTGTGAAATTCAAATCACTAGAAGTAACAGAGAGCATCGCCATCAAGAATATTAATTTCTACTGAAATAATATTAGACACCAGACATGTTTTTATTAATATTTCTATTCCTCCGCCTTCAAGTATCGTATTAACTCTTCACACACAATCTAATTCTTCCAAATGCCTCTGGTGTTTTAACGTACAAGCTTTCGAAAATAGTCTAGTGTGTTTCAGTTCACGTTTCTGATTCTGCTTCTGTAATTCAGAAAAGCGCCTTACAACTGCAAATCAAAAAACTGCAATTTGAACGAGCCAACGACTATAGTAAAGGCGAAAGGGGGGGGTGGGAAAGGCTGGCCAAAATTACAGGCAGAACTACAATACAGGGGACCCTGGGAAGCTGGTGGAGGAAGTGTAGGGTATGTGGTTTGCTAACAGCAGGGCCAGTCAGGCGAAAAAAAACTATTGGGAAAAGGAAGAGATGTTGCAGCATGAAAAGTCTCATCGGAGTAAAGTCCTGCTGTGGCGAATGGTTGTTGATTGAGGCAGCTGGTAAGGATTTTTGTTAGGCGTCTCGCAGCGATTGGTTGGATAACAAGCATTTCTCCCGATCTGACGCGGGAAAAATATTCAGGGTATATTGCTGTTGAACTGCAGATTTTGAGAGATGATCTTGAACTGCAGGGCAAGCGGGAAAATACTTCATAGTTTGGCCAGTGCCGATTCTCCGCGACTCAAATGCTACAGATAAGATTTCATGTAGAAAAGGATAGCGCTGGGGAAGAGAGGCTTAAATGAGGTATTGTGAAATCTAATTAATCTCTTAGGACCAGCAAGTAGAAGACAGAAGGTCGCGCCCTCTATTCCGTCTGTTGATAGGGTCTCTGTTTAGTAGACGGTTAAGCTGTTTCGAAGCACACGTGCAAAAATCCCAATTTTTTTGTATTCCTTTCCGTTTTTAATCGAGGACCTCAACTCCCATAATTCAATCGGCATCTTTTAGACTCGCCACTCCACTCGTGGGAAAACAGCAAGCCAATTAAATTGCCTGAAGCGGGACTTAGAAGAGCAAAGATTCCGCCACGTTAATAAAACTACTTTCGAGCCCAGCTTGACTACTGGTGGCTTCACAGGCGTGTCAGTGTACCGATTTTGGCAACAAACTAGATAAAAATTATTTTTTGTTATATGAATATATTTTGTAAGGCAATATAAATAAATAAAATACCTACGTATTTAAATCTGTTCACCTAAAATGCTTGATTGCTTGGTGGAAAAAGCTTTAGGTACTGTAGTTACTTGCAAGTACAGTCTTTATATTGAGACTGTATATTGACACCCCACAGAGCCGAGGTGGCGCAGTGGTTAGAGTGCAGCACTGCAGGCTACTTCAGCTGACTGCTAGCTGCAGTTCGGCAGTTCAAATCTCACCGGCTCAAGGTTGACTCAGCCTTCCATCCTTCTGAGGTGGGTAAAATGAGGACCCAGATTGTTGGGGGCAATATGCTAACTCTGTAAACCGCTTAGAGAGGGCTGTAAAGCACTATGAAGCGGTATATAAGTCTAAGTGCTATTGCTATTGCTATTGCTATTCAGTTGGATAGCCGCCTCTTGAATCTATAAAATTCTCAGACAACTACAGGTGGTCTTCGACTTGCGACCACAATTGAGCCCAAAATTTCTGCTGTTAAGTGAAACATTTGTTAAGTGAATTTTGCCCCATTTTACAGCCTTTCTTGCCACAGTTGTTAAGTGAATCAATGCAGTTGATAAGTTAGTAACATAGTTAAGTGAATCTTTCTTCCCCATTGATTTTGCTCATCAAAAGGTTGTGAAAGGTGATCACATGACCTTGGGACACAGTAACAGTTATAAGTATGAACTAGTTGCCAAGCTTCTGAATTTTGATCACATGATCATAGGGATGCTACAAAGTGTGAAAAATGATCATGAGTCACTTTTTTCAGTGCCATTGTAACTTTGAAAAGTCACTAAATGAACTGTTATAAGTTGAGGACCACCTGTACTGGCATTCAAGTTAATTTGTTTTACCACTTCTTAGGGTTTAGCTTCAGCATGGGCTGTCTACCTCCACGCTGAAATAACATTAACCTTTAGAGGTAATAGAGTGGCTATTATATTGACTTCCTTCCTGAGGATCTGTAAGTGCACTATTGAATTCATAGCTTCCCCCACTTTTTGAAGTTACAGCTCTATCTTGTGTTGTTATCATTAACAAATTCCACTACCTCATGAAAAACCTGCATTGGGTTTTGTGCAGTGATTGATTCTTGTTCTTTCAGACAAGACTAGATTAAAGATTAGATGTATTGGCGAATCAGATTCAGAAAGATAGTGTTGATTTTGTATATCTCTTGATATGTCTTATATCCACAGATTTAAAATGTTGGGTTATCTGGTATTTGTGCTATTACTGTAAATGCTTTTGTTTTGGATAATTTGCCAAACTAAAATCTGTACAGCTTTTGGAAGGAAGCTTTTATTTATATAAATATGAAAATGATTCCATAAGAGATTTTGCTTGTTTTCTGTACTTTTCTTTTGTCTATATTCCTCATGTTGTTAATAAATTTATTTATCAGTAATGATTTTCATTCTCAATTTGTGGAATGGATAGTACTGCTAATAAAGAATAGAGTTGGGCCCTATAAGAATAAATTCATAGTCAAGCTGTGGAACATTTTACCAAAAGATGGAGTGAAGGCCATCATTTAGAGGTCTTTAAAATAGATTTAAAGAATTCATGAAGGATAAACTATCAATAGTAATTAATCATGATGGCTATGTCTTCAGTATCAGTGGTGCCATATCTACTACTACCTTTTGCAAAAAAGATGAGTTGTTATGCCAATACCCTCCTGTAGGAATGTAGTTGTCACTGTGGCGACAGAGTACTGGAATAAAGGAACTTTTCATCTGATGTAGCATGACTTTGCTTGTATTCTCTTGGTGAATGGATGTTCCTTAACAAAACTGCCTGCAGCACTTAAGATTGAACTCATAGCCTGGTCTACAGACTTCTAGTGGACTAATATATCTCGTTTCAGAATTGTATAATCTCAGTTACTATATAAGTAAGATGCTTGTTCTACCATGGTATGAAGTGCTTGTGAATAATTTAATATTACTAGAATGTAAAATATATTGAAGTATAAATGATAATATACATTTTCAAAATTATGAATCACTGCTCATTAATCACTAAGCTTCCATAGATCTGAAAAACATTTCAAAATCTTACCATGTTTCCCCGAAAATAAGACCGTTATATTTTTTTGACCCCCGAAATATGGCCTTGGCCTTATTATCGGGGGGGGAGGGGAGTCTTATTATTTTCGGGGTGCAGGAGGCAGAGCCCAGAGGAGCCGAGCCAGTCCGCGGGGTGTGCGCGTCTTGTGTCGGTGCCTGCGTGCACCCGCCTCGCTCTCTCTCCCGGCCGGGAGCCGCTCTTTTTGCGGCGGGCACTCTTTTGGTTGGGAGAGAGAGAGAGAGCAAGCGAGAGGCGGGTGCACGCAGGCACCGACACAAGACGCGCACACCCCGCGGGTCTGGCTCGGCTACTCTGGCCTCTGCCTCCGGCGGCGTTTTGAAACGTTTGGTGTTAACTCTTGCCCAGCGGCGCGGCGCGGCGTGGCGATCGGCGGCGGGAAAGAGCCGAGGCGGCAGGAGGGACCCGCTACGGAGCCCGCCGAGAGAGTCGCCCACCGAGCCAGAGGTGCAGGGAGGCGGATGCTGGGGCGGGCAGGTGGAAGGGCACTTTCGCGTCTCTCCACGTCGCTGTGGGGCGGGGGATGGGGGGCCCGGGGCTCTCCCGCCGCGCCAGCTCAAGAGCCTCGATCCCTGCCTCGCCGCCTCCTCGCAGGCAGGAGCGCGTTTCAAAACGCCGCCGGAGGCAGAGCGTCTTACTGGAGTCTGGCAGCTCCAGCCGTCACCATAGAGCGGGAAGCGCACTCGCAGAGCGGCCGCTGCCCTGGCTGGGGTTTGGAAGCCGCAGAGCCGGAGTTTGGGGGAGAGAGAGAAAGAAAGACAGACTTCTGCTGCTTCTGCTTTTGGCTGCACGCAAGGAAAGCAGCAGAAGTCTTTCTTTCTCTCCCCCAAACTCCGGCCCTGCGGCTTCCAAACCCCAGCCAGGGCAGCGGCCGCTCTGCGAGTGCGCTTCCCGCTCTATGGTGATGGTCATTGGAGGCCTCCCCTTCCCCCCTGCTCCTCTCCGCTCCAATCTCCCCGCGGTCCTGAGCGCTGACTGACCGGAGCGCCCGCCGGCATGCCCGGGAAGCCCCTCCGCCTTGGGAGTCACCAGATGGGACGGGGACTGAGCAGGACACTTCCTGAGGAGGGGAGCCTCGCAGGACCCTTGCCTGCACTCCCTTCCTCCCGCAGGCCCCGCAGGCAGCGGGACACCGGGCAGCCACGCCGAGGGCAGACGCGGCCCGGCCACGGCCAGTGCTCCCTGCCCGCAGCTGAGCTTGGCCTGCAGGGGGCCGGCCGGGGCCTCCGTAGGCGACGGCAGCAGCAACTCGAGTTCGGCCACAATTTGGGGGTGGCAGGTGGGGATGGGGCGGAGCGGGGCGGGCTGCGAGACGCACATCTTACTCGACTCTGGCAGCTCCGCCGCGGCTCTCTCCCGGCCGGTGTGTGCCGGGAAAATCGCGAAAACGATGGAAAGAAGGCGCCGCGTGAGCGAGCGCAATCGGGGGGGGGGTCATCTCTTCATCGTCCCACCCTCCTTTCGGCTAAAGAAGGGCGGGAAGAGAAGCACCCCTTTAGTCACTGATGGCATGGGGAGATTGGCGACGGGAAAGCGGGGGAGCCGCCGTCGCTTAATGGCAGAGGTGCGAAGAAAAACTTCTCGCGAGTGCGAGAAGTTAATTGCTTGCACTCGCGAGAAGTTTTTCTTTTCGTTGCAAGGTGTTTCCCTGCACAGGCCGGCCGAGAGAGAGAAGCGGCGGAGCTGCCAGACTCGAGTAAGATGTTCGGGCACAATTTGGGAGTGGTAGGTAGGGCAGGGGATGGGGCGGGGCGGGGCGCATGCCCTGAAAAGCCCTCTTATTATAGGGGAAACACGGAGGGTGGCAGAAATCTAATTTCAGATATAATTATTATCTACATTTTTATATACTTCGTTATATAAGTAATATTGTTTTTCTAAAACAATTCCCAAAAACATGCACAGGTCAAATCCTGTTTCTTGGACACAATTTTAATATTAACCTTTATCATATCCAAAACACTGAACTAAAAAACATACAGATAGTCCTCGACTTAACAACAGTTCATTTAGGAACCGTTCAAAGTTACAATGGCACTTCAGACCATTTTTCACACTTATGACTTGCAGCATCCCCATGGTCATCCCACCTGATCAAAATTCAGATACTTGGCAACCGGCTCATATTTATGATGGTTGCAGTGTCCTGAGGTCATGTGATCATCTTTTGTAACCTCCTGACCAACAAAGTCAATGGGAAAGCCAGATTCACTTAATTGTGTTATTAACATAACAACTGCAATACAACTGTGGCAAGAAAGATCATAATATGGGGCTCACTTAACAAATGTTTTGCTTAGCAACCGAAATTTTGGGCTCACTTGTCATATGTCGAGGACTATCTGTATCAATTGTCCATGTGTTCTAATCCTATGATCATTTTTGGTGTTCTGCGCTTTTCCAAGTTTAATTATATCCTTTTTCAGAAGGGCAGTCAGAATGGTTTCATATATAGAGAGAAAGAGATCTGATATCACGAGCATGTTTTTACGAAGTCCTGGTTGATCCCCTGAAAAAACAATTCTAGTTTTGGTGTTCAGGTTTGAGGATCTAGGTAAAAATATGGCTATTACATAGCAGGTTAAAAAAAAATCAAGACCTGATTACCACTTGTTGGTGTCTTCCTGGTGAGATTTCATTTTGCATCCCTTTGATTCATTATAATATTTAGCATATAAAACAACAAAGATACTACAGGTAGTCCTCAACTTACAACAGTTCATTTAGTGACCGTTCAAAGTTACAAGGGCACTGAGAAAAGCAACTTGTGACCATTTTTCACAGTTATAACCTTTGCACCATCCCCATGGTCATGTGATCAAAATTCAGATTCTTGTCAACTGGTTCATACTTATGACCATTGCAGCATTCCAGGGTCATGTGATCCCCTTTTGCAACCTGATAAGCAAAGTCAATGAGGAAACCAGATTCACTTAAGAACCAGGTTATTAACTTATAAACTGCAGTGATTCATTTAACAACTTGGGCAAAAAATGTCGTAAAATGGGGGAAAACTCACTTAACACATGTTTCACTTAACAACATAAATTTTGGGCTCAATTGTCGTAAGTTGAGGACTACCTGTATACATCTGTAACTTTTTATTTATTATGTTAAGAAGCACAGCATTTGCAGTGTAAATAATTTCTATTAGTTACGTTCCAGTTGATGTTTACTTGTGCTTTTTTCATGACATGAAGCAATTTATTGAACAAACATTTCCTTCTCCTTGTTTTTCCACAGTTCATGACTAAATTGAGTCAATTGCAGCATGTTTAAGGTTTATCCTTTAAAGCTATTTGATGGTATATTTGAAATTATAGTATAGTACTACAGTTGCAAGAAAAAGTATGTGAACCCCTTGGGATTACGTGGAGTTTTGCATGAATTGGTCATAAAATGTGCTCTGAACTTCATCTAAGTCACAACAATAGAAGAACACAGTCTGCTTAAAATAATACTACACAAACATTAGATGTTGCCATGGTTTAATTGAACATAACATGTAAACATTCACAGTGCAGGGAGGAAAAAGTATGTGAGCCCCTAGCCCAATGACTTCTCTAAGAGCTAATTGGAGCCAGGAGTGAGCCAAACTTGACTCCAATCAGCGTGATGATATTGGATGCGTTGCTGACAGCTGTCCTGCCCTCTACAAACACACACCCGGTTTGGGTTTACTGGTTTCAAGAAGCACTGTCTGATGTGAGCCATGCCTCGCAGAAAAGAGCTCTCAGAAGCCCTACGATCAAGAATTGTTGAATTGCAGGAAGCTGGAAAGGGTTACAAAAGTATCTCCAAAAGCCTTGATGTTCATGTGTGCACAGTAAGACAGACTGTCTACAAATGGAGAGAGTTTAGCACTGTTGCTACTCTCCCGAGGCGGGG
>QLTV01004445.1:4497095-4507745 GCA_003457575.1 Thermophis baileyi
TATATATATATATACACTGTATACTGCCAAATTAGACATGAGTGACATTCAGATTGTCTCTGAGGCAGGTAAAAAAATGGTTGGAGAGGAGTTCATGGCTAAAATTTGGAACATATTTATCTATTTTGAGCCCACCTTTATTGTACTTACAAATAACTCAATGTGGCAAACGTATCTAATACTCCTTTCTCCTCCTATTTTTCCCACTACAACAACCCTGTGAGGTGAGTTGGACTGAGAGAAAGTGACTGGTCCAAAGTCACCCAGCTGGCTTTTATGCCTAAGGCAGAACTAGAATTCACAGTCCCTGATTTCTAGCCTGGTGCCTTAATACTAGACCAAATTGTCTCTTGTTCCTCTTGTTCCTACTGTACTATTATTCACAGGTATAATTATAATGAGACCTAACTAGGTTGACAGTGTGTAGCTATTGTCTGTTATGGGGTGGATATGTTTTTAATGTGAATCACGTAAAATTGTTATTTCCCTGTCACTATCTTTCCCCCCCCCTCCAATATAGGATTTTAAGAATGGATTATTTTGTGGCTTGCACATTCCTCTTTACACTGATATTACCAAGAGGTATGACTACTGACACAGAGAAGAAAACCTCAGATTCAGGATTGGAAATCTGTATCCTTCTTCCAGTTTTGGGTCTTGGATTTGAAATTGGCCACCTCCATATTTCATAGATAGACTAGGAGCAAGATGGAATTGCCTACTAAATTGGGACAATCTTGAGGCATCATGTGGAACCCCTCTGGATTCATTAGAGACCCTTTTGAAGGGTCTGCAGTGTTACAGAGTTCCAGGGCTGCTGTAATCTGCAGTTTGACAAAGAATTATCTGACCATAACAAAAGAAAACATTAATGTCTTCCTAGTACCCAATGTGTTCCAAAATGAAGACCAAATCAAGTGTGTGCTCATCCATGTGTTTTGGAGCTGCAATTATTTCTGACAAACCCATGGTTGCCATAGAATCCATCAACACTGGAAAATCTATCCCATGTCATGGAGGTTGAAGTCATCCCAAATTGAAAGTCTTGGAACTCCAATATCAACCTGTGATGAGTTTCAGGTTCTCATGAAGGGCCACTTCTGAGCAGCTAGGTGGTCAGCACTTTAGCTCTTTTCAAAATATACTGTAGGCACTCACAACCAATCATTTTTGAAGTAGTGCTCCTTGTCACTTCAAAGTTCTCATGAACAATCACAAAACTCTGGTTTTGGTGTTGTGACTGTAGTAGGATCTGAAATCATCTGGCAAATTTCCACCATACCCATTTTTGTACAAACCAAGTCTCAGTAATATGTATTGGGTTCATGTGTTTGTTTCCCATCTTGTCATAGATGGATGCAATCTTATTCTGCATAGGTCTGGTATTTACCAGTAAGATCTAAAGACAGAGGCACCTGATAATTCAGTCACCTGAATTTGGGTGACTAATATATTTCAGGTTGTCATTTGTAGATTTCTGTTAGGATAGGTGCTTAGATTCTGTAGTTAAAATAAACAGCTTGGTGAAATGTTTATCTTTGAAGAGATATAATTAAAGGCAAAAAGATAGATTGGAGGATTATGCTGTGTATTATGTTGATGAGGCCATAGAACAAAATATGGGACTTGTGATCTGTATGGTTCGCTTGACCAAGACACAGATAAGAAACTGTTTGAAGTAAAGCGCAAAGACCAAATGAATGCACTCAAGAACCTGATTGAACTCAATGATGTCAACCAGCAGTACAAAATTATAGACATTATGCTCAAGGGTCTTTTCAAGGTAAGCCTTGCTTAACTGATCCCCCTTTTTTTTATTATTATAGCATGTTTCTTGAATACTCCTAAATCAGTATTAGAAAAGTAATGGAAAGTTTAGCCCCCATGTCATTCGCTAATTGGACTGTGAGCTAATTCAACAGGGGGAGGAAGAACATTCACCATCCCACAAAGTAGATTGCCGAAAAAGTTAGCAGCAGCCATTCTGAGCAGTTCTTGTTTATGATTTGGCAGCCAAGTGTTTGGGAAGAGAAGATCATGTCTCTTGGATGAACAGGTAGTCCTCGACCTACGACCACAATTTAGCCCAAAATCTTTGTTGCTAAGCAAGACAGTTAAATGCATTTTGCCCCATGTTATGACCTTTCTTGCGATAGTTGTTAAGTGAATCACTGCATTTGTTAAATTAGTAACACGGTGTTCAGTGAATCTGGCTTTCCCTTTGACTTTGCTTGTCAGAAGGTCACAAAAGGTAATCATATGACCTCAGCACATTGCAACTGTCATAAATACATGCAAGTTGCCAAGCATCCAAATTTTAATCATGTGACCACAGGAATGCTACAATTGTTGTAAGCGTGAAAAAGGGTCATAAGTCACTTTTTTTCAGTGCTGTTGTAACTTCAAACGATCACTAAATGAATGGTTGTAATTTCTTGGGGAAAGCTTGGAGTTTACAGTAGTTACCTGTAAATGTTTTTATCAGCTACCTTTTCATGAGTTTCATCTCCATGGCAAAGGTTAATACAGAAGGACATTTTCAACAGCTATTTCATCAATATATCTAGGCTTCATTCACTTAACACTTTCCTATGCCCTAGTATGGAGCATCAAGACCTATTTCTTTCTTACTATAAAAATACAGCATCCTGATATGTTTTGGATAATGATTTTTTGGTCGTAATTGAGGAACTTTAGTCTTAATCTCCGGGCAAAATGTACACGGTATATGTACTGTACTTCAGATACTGGGGCGGCCTCTAACCTGATGCCCTTCAGATATCTTATAATACAAGTTCCATATTTCCTATCCAGAAGACATTGAATTTGGGTCAGCTGGATAAGATATTTATTTTATTATTCTGCAAATTATTCTGCCATGGCACCTTTTCTAAATTCTTTAGCCTGTTAAAGTTATATCAGCTAGGTATCTTCATCCAATAGATTAGAAGAAAAGATTGTACAAGGGGAATTAAGAAGGGACTTGTTGGCACACACGTCCTTGTTGGGGCAGAATTGGCATAAGTTGACATGAATTTCTGTTATGATGTGCAGGTTCTTGAAGACTCACGAGCAGTACTTATAGCAGCAGATGTTTCACCAGATGGACCATTTTCTCATGATGAGAAGATAAAGGATGGTACAAACTTTTTGCTTTCTAATCACAGTTATCTTGTCCATTATCTTTTCTCCATTAAATGTATAGCTTTGAGTTGTTAAGCAATAAAGTTCTGTCATGTTGGCTACTCTTTCTTAGTCACTTCTGTTTTTGTACATTGTTATTTATAATAGTCATAAGATCATTATAAGTTGTGAATAGAGCCACATTCATGATGTATAAAACTTGAAACAGACCAGAGTCTTGCTATTTTACTTTAGTGTTTGAAGGGAAAATAATATTTTAGGAGATGGCCAATAACAAGATAGATTTGATTTCGGATTTCCTCAATTAAATATCCATTTAATCTCAGGTATAGATATAAATAAATGTATCTAGGTATTCATACATGTCTGTAATAAAGAAGTTATGTTCTAAGCCAGAGATCAGTGCTCTTTTTCTAAGCATTTAGGTAACATATTTGAATTTCCAAATGCTGCATTAGTCTGGATTAATGATATGCCCTTATTTTTATGCTTAATCACTAATTTAGATGAGAATCCTTACTCTTCTGTCTTTCCTTTCTTTCCCTTGATAAACAAAGATTAGGAAAAATGTTTTCTTTTAATTAATACCTAATCCAAAGCAATGGTTCAAGTGTGTTGAATAATTAAATTGTTCCCAAAAACATGGAATTGGTCTGAGTTTTTCATTGTAACTCTTTTTTCTTAGCCTATTCCCATGTGGTGGAGAATACTGCTTTTTTTGGGGATGTAGTCCTACGTTTTCCCAAAATAGTGCATCACTACTTTGATCACAATTCCAATTGGAACAACCTTATTCGCTGGGGGATCAGCTTCTGCAACCAGACAGGCGTATTTGATCAAGGGCCCCACTCACAAGTATTAGGATTGGTAAGACAGTATGCCTGCTTGGCACCTCCTCTCAGTTTGTTTATCTTTTAGAAATGGGTAGTAATTTATTGAAATTGGGTTAAAGTTTGAGGGAAACAAATATTTGCTTGAAATGTTTCAGGATGTTTCTATAGAAAAGAATTGTGGAGAAACTGCACATAGTTAACTGCTCAGAGTTTCTTCTGATAGATGGGCAGTATATAAGTTTGTTTAATAATAAGTAAGTGCTTATATAGGCATTTTACATATTCTACTTAGATCAGAATTCCCCAACATTTCCGGTTTTGCAGATGGGGGGGGGAAGGGAAGTTGCCCCACGCAAGCAGCCGGCAAGCGCGCACAAACACACGCAGCTCCATTTGTGCAAGCACCACGCATGTGTGCCTTCCGCTCACACAAATGGAGCACACTTGCACACACTCACATGCTACTCGCGCAAGTCAGGATGTGCGTGCTTGCGTGTGCTTGCCAGCCATTTCCGTGGCCGGTTGCAATCCCCTCACAGCCCACAGGTTGGGGACCCCTGACTTAGATGACTGGTTTACACAAAAGTTGCATACTTATTACAACAGATAATTTGCTTTTGTAGTATACACATAGGCATATAGAAATGTACTGATACCATCTTAATAGCATATCTGCATGGTCTAGCATCCATTATTTTGGTCTTCTGATTTAGCACATGTGTACTTTCTAAGCTGGGAAGTTGAAAAAGCAGTCAGGACAAAGACAGCAATCAACAACTTTGGTATTGTGATGCAAAAAAATGTCTTGGATATGTCCATAAAATCACCAGGAATTGAGCTTAGAAGATTGGTAGAAGGAGATTGGTTTTTTCTCTTCACATTGTAATTCACAAAGTCTATTTAAAATCTTTATAATTTACATAGCTGGTAGCACAGCATAGATGGTTGTTGGATTAATAGGTCAGCTCAGAGGTTCCATGCAAAAGTTGGTATCATGCAGGATGCTTTATTTTGCTGCTTTGAGTGAATTTGCATTTAAAATACCAAATGAGAAAACTAGGAGATGTATTTTTATTTTATTAATTAATTTGACTTTTATGAAGTCAAATGACTTTTATGAATTTGCCCATGGTGACCCTAGGGGATTAACATCACATAAAAACAATTGAAAAAACATGGATGAATTCTGAAGTAGATAATTTCTTAAGGATGCTTGTAGCCAGGATTAAGAGGTTGGTGAGAAGAAGGGATAATAATATACTATAGATGAGAATTATTTTAATATATTTTCTTCCACAGATGGCTCAAGAGCTAGGAATTAGTGAAAGATCTCCAGACTACCAGAATCCCTTTAAAGCAGACAATTCTGAAGTAAGAGTCCATCTTATCTATTATTCCTATCTTTTTTCTCTCTCTCGTTATTCACAACTTTCTTATGAAGGAAAGAAAGGGGCAACACTTGCTTGATAGCAGTAGTTTTTTCTTGACAGCTTTAAATCAGAAATTTTCTCTGAAGTGATTCTATGCAGCCAATCAAATGCATGTTTGCTTATATTACCTATAAGTAGCACAGATGATTACCCCCATACAGGTTCTGCTTCAGATATTAGTTTGTCACAAGAGTTGGCAATAATGGTATGGTCACCTTGGAAACACATCTAGAGCTGGTCAATTTAGCACATGGGAATTCCCTTCAATACTGTTCTAAGCCACTTACTCATTTACTGCAGAGAGATGCAGGATGACTTTCCCATGATGTCCCTTTCCGCATCCATTATATGCAAGGGGATACTATGACTCTTGGAACTGGGAATTCTAAAATAGTCTTAATCTTGTGGATTTGCTTTCTCTTTCTTGTCCCAAAGGTGCTTTTTAAAGAAGCAACTGGACTTTCTGGTTTTTCTTTGAAGACGTTTCGCTTCTCATCCAAGAAGCTTCTTCAGAGCTGAAGAAGCTTCTTTGATGAGAAGCGAAACGTCTTCAAAGAAAAACCAGAAAGTCCAGTTGCTTCTTCAAAAAGTACCCTTGGGACAACCATGACCTGGATGACTGAGAATCTCCATAGACTTTCCTTTTCTTGTATGGAGTTCCAAATAATTGGGGCAAAAGTACAGGGAACCTGGTGTTTTGATTAGTAGCTAGGTATTATCTCCTGAAGATCACTGAAATGTCAGAGAGAAAAACTGGTGCAGCTAAAAGGAAGAGAGTTAGCAACCAAAAAAGTGTTATCCATACTTTTGATGCCAGAATCCCTAAACTCATTGTGTTTACTTTTTAGTTTTTCCCTGGTGCTAACACATTCCAGAAGGCTCTCCGGGAGGAAGAGAAGCGAAGAAAGAAAGAGGAGAAACGAAAGGAAATTCGCAAGGGGCCTCGCATCTCACGCTCACAGTCTGAGTTGTAATTCTAATGTCATTTGCCCTATCACTGAAACTTTGAGAGTTAAAATATCTGAAAAGGAATGCCCCTTTGTGACCTCAGGAAAATGACAAGCTGTTGAAAGGGCAGGGCTTGGAAGTGACATTCTTTCAACAGGACATTGGTACCTACTAAATACCTAGATAGAGACCACAAAGTTTCAGTGCATATTTCCTTATGGGAAGAAACACTTTTCCAAGTATCTGGAATGTATTGAATATGTCAGGGACTGTTCTTCATGTGTATTTTTATCTCTCGTGGCTTTGCCAGTTTGTAATGCTAAGAGTTTTAGGAAAATGGGGCAAGAAGAGAGGAAATTAATTCTGTGGTATATGCCATGTCTGCCATTTATGACATGTAATACTATGTATCATTATGCAATCAGAAAAGTAATATATTATTGCTGCAACAGATTTTGTTCCTGGGCAGCAAACAATTTCTTTGAGAAACTTTTGAATTCTGTTAGAGATGCACAAACTTGGAAATATTAATTAGCGATAAAGTACTCTTTGAACACTTTTTCTTTAAATTGTATGAAATGTGACTGGGAGCTGGGATACATCAAAGATATACTGTTCCTTAAAATGTCATAATAATAATTCAGAGCCCCTGTAGGTAATATCAAGTTTTATCTGGTTGTCAAGCTTCCTTCATTTCATAAGGCTGTTAAAGTATTTTCTCCTAAAAGGGAAGAAAAGCTTTTGGTTGAGAAGAAAGTCAATAAGGCTGTGCTCCACCAAATAATAACTTTACTTGAACAAGAGAATAAAGTACCAAGGTAAAGTGAATCTGTGTGATAATTTCATAATGCAGTATTGCTATCACTACATGAATGAAAATTACTGAAAGACTTAACAGAATTCCAGTGTCGGTTTTTAGTTACTAGCTTTGCAAGACTACTTTTGAATTTCATTTGTAGTATTGTATGTGTAGATCTAGTTGTAAACCATGTACATTTACCTTTATTGTCTGGTAATCAATTTTATCTTGATTATTATAAGATACCTATTTGACCTTAGGTCTAACACTATAAAAAAGCAAAGGCTAACCATATGGTTTTTGTTCTTTTTTTGTTTGTTTTTACCATTATACCACAAAAAATGACCAGCAGTAAGTTTAACATATGGGTAGTGAAACTATGGAAACATATTTTTGCTACTCCTACTGCCTGTCTGATTGTTTCATAGGAAGAAGTTGCCTTTTTTCTCAACATTTTCAAGTGTTCTATTGTAAACCACCCAGAGAGTGCTATAAAACACTATGGGATTGTATATAAGTCTAAGTGCTATTGCTATTGTTATTCTATGAAGGCTTACACTTGAAGCAAAGTTCAGATTTCACCTTAACTGTTAATTTTACACTAGAAATCAGCTGGTTTGGGGATCAAAATATGATTATCATTCTTTTCCCAATCTGTAGTTCTTCATTGGTAAGTTAAACTATGGATTTGCACATATCCACACACAATCAAGCTATGTGCATTTGGCACGGAACCTTTGCAGCGTTTGGCAGAATGGGTAGTTTTTGTTAAGGACTGAAGTTGAGTGGAAGTAGGAGATCTCTCTGTACATTAAGATAACTGGAATATTATACACCCTACACTTCTGGTGGCATTGCCTAAAAGGTAGTTTGTTCTTGGCAGGGGATTCTTTTGTGTTTCAGGGGATACTGCATTTTGACAAGGCTGGAAATTTATTTTCTAAACAGAGAACCAGCTATGCTTGGTTTGGGGAAGGATATGTATTTAAATTGGAAATTGACTTTGCTTTTCTTGAATAAAACTAAAGTTTTTTTTTAAAAAAAAACACACTTCGACTTCTCATTCTTGTGAGCTATGTCAATGTGTCACAGGAAGAGGAGAGAGGGATTTATCATTTTTAGGTTAGGTCTTATATTCAGAAAAGGCTGCTTTAATATTGTTAACTTAGCTGATGAGGTAACAACATTTTTAATCAATTACATCTAATTTTATAAAAGTTTTTTCTAATTGGCTTTGCAGTTGAAAACTGTTGTAATCGGTAGCCATGCTAATCATTTTTAATTTAAAAGCCTAAGAGTCAGAGGTGGGTTTCAGCAGGTTCTGACCAGTTCTGGAGAACTGGTAGTGGAAATTTTGAGTAGTTCGGCAAATTGGTAAATACCACCTCTGACTGGCCCCACCCCCATCTGTTCTCTGCCTCCTGAGTTCCAGCTGATTGGGAGGAAATGGGAATTTTGCAGTATCCTTCCCCTGGAGTGGGGAGGGAATGGAGATTTTGCAGTATCCTTCCCCTGGAATGGGGTGGGAATGGAGATTTTACAGTATTCTTCCCCTGCCATGCCCACTAAGCCACACCACACCACGCCCACCAAGCCACGCCCACAGAACCGGTAGTAAAAAAATTTGAAACCCACCACTGCTAAGAGTATATTTTCATTCACTGAACTATTATGTTTGCAAATTGTGGTTGAATCTAAGGCATTGGCAAACTAATATTGAGAGGGCCATGTCTTCAGATAGTAGGTACCAAGTCATGTAGGTCTTTAGAAGTATGGATATGTGTCTTGAATCAAACTTAGAATAGCAAGTGCAGCTCTTTCAGAATGAGCATAATGTGATTCCACATGGCTATATCAGTTAAAGTCCATGTAGATATACAACGCTAGATGGAGCTTGTGGACCACCTTCAACAGTAGCTCAACATATATCAATCACATCATAGTAGTCCGAACATAGTTTTTTTTTTAGCCAGACAATTTCTTGCCAAGTAATAATAAATCTAGTACTAGAAGCTGATGCCCAGGATTGCTCACTATTGTTCTACAATACAAGAGGCACTTGTGCTGCATGGACCAAGATTTTGGAATTTTACTATTCAGGGATATAGGCATCCTTTGCAATCTCAATGATTACAGCTATGAATTACGTTTTTATTTTTTAAAAAATGACCTTAAATTGAGGTTTGAGTTAAAATAATTACTTTTGATAGTTTTTCTTTATTGTTCATCTTCAATGATACTTGGACATGTTGATTCAACAATATGAATTACCTTATTATTTTGAGAGCTGCTCTTTGTTGCCAAAATGTCAGTATATAACATATGAAAGTGTGCTTTTTCAGTTTTCCCCTTCCCCTAAATAATAGAATCATGAGGAATTTCTGCCCAATTTCTGGAAGGGCAAAATCTTCTAATTAATTTTTGTGTTGTCTTTTGGTATTTCACAAAAATATAAAATTGGATCCAATTATTTAGGCCGTGTAGTCCAATCCCATGTTCAGTGCAGGGATCCAAATTAAAGCATCCTCAACAAATGGCTGTGATTAAATACATCCAGTGAAAAGCCAATGGTCAATGGATGGTTAGTATCAGACCAAGACCAGGGATACCCAGGTTAAAGTTCATCTTAATTCATGATACATTTTTCCTCCCATGTATTTATCCAAACCCTTTTTAAAACCAGGTTAATGGCCATCACCACATCCTGTGGAAATGACTTCCACAGATTAATAATGTGCTATATCCATGATTCCCAAACTACATCATTAATCACAGAGTATTCGAAACATTGTACAATTTTCTCATAGGAACTTGTTTAAGGCCCTGAATCATATTGGTTGCCCTGTACTGTCTTTTTCTAGCTTTGTTATATTCTTTTTCAAGTGTGATGGCCAAAACTGTATGTAAGATGGTACTCCGCATGCAGATATATTATAGTTTCGTATAATAAAATTACAATTTAGACAATTTTGTTTTCAATTCTTTTCCAAATGATTCCTAGCATGAAATATACCATTTTCATGGCTTAGTTGACTGAATCAGCATTTTCATTTTGCTGCCTGTAATGATCCCAACATATTTTCTTCATTAGATAAAGATATTACAGTTGCAAGAAAAAGTATGTGAACCCCTTGGGATTACGTGGAGTTTTGCATGAATTGGTCGTAAATGTGCTCTGAACGTCATCTAAGTCACAACAATAGAAAAACACAGTCTGCTTAAAATAATACTACACAAACATTAGATGTTGCCATGGTTTAATTGAACATAACATGTAAACATTCACAGTGCAGGGAGGAAAAAGTATGTGAGCCCCTAGCCTAATGACTTCTCTAAGAGCTAATTGGAGCCAGGAGTGAGCCAACCTTGACTCCAATCAGTGTGATGATATTGGATGTGTGGCTGACAGCTGTCCTGCCCTTTAAAAACACACACCTGGTTTGGGTTTACTGGTTTCAAGAAGCACTGTCTGATGTGAACCATGCCTCGCAGAAAA
>QLTV01004445.1:4518319-4542877 GCA_003457575.1 Thermophis baileyi
CCTTCGGCCGTGGAGGCCACACCCAGTACCTTCCAGGAGCTTCCATGCTCGAGCCCCGGAGCGGCAGCAGACCTGTCCGCACAGGCCGCTGCCTCACCACCAACTGAATTGCGCAGGTCTCGTAGGGCTCCAAAACGCCCCGCCTACCTGCGTGCTTACGTATGCTGGACAGCTCCATCCAGGAGGGGAGGGGTGTTATGTTCTAACTGTTTAAACTATGTTGCATGGTTCCAACCAGGTCCAGCGTTTGAGCGGGAAAAAGCTCAAACGCTATTGGCTGGTCTGTCTGACAGCTCCCTATAAAAGGGCAAGCTGTCAGACTGCTCTTTGCTGGTTGCTTACACAAGAGCTGAAATAAAGAGCTGCTTTGGAAGTCTGTCTCCTGTCATCTCTACCCACTATCTAACAAAAATGGACTGTGATCCAACAAAGCGTTCCAATAATTTGATTTTAAAGATAACCTAGGTGCCACAGGGTTGTATGTCCTTTCTGAAACAGATACATAGATTTCACTGTTAAATGGACAAAACTCTCTCTTCCTATGAAGAGCTCCCATCTTTCTTAACATCAAACTTCATGGCAGTCTTAACAAAGTTTGGATTGTCCAACGAAAGGTACTTCCAGTTTTTCAGTTTTGCCATTTTTCCTCTAAGAGAGTCCACAATGTTCTCTTTTTATTGCGTTCGTTTCTACGGTACCCAAAACAAACCGTAACTGTGTAAGTGAAATCAATAGCGCCCTCCCGTTTTCAATTTCAGGCGTAATATTTCATAAACTTCCCGCCTTCTCATACATATTCAAACCGAGAGGGCGGTCCAGGCAGGAGAAAGATGCCTCGCATCCAAATGAAAGCTGCTGATCGCTGACGCGCCATCACACCACGAGCCGCTCTGTCCGCTGATTGGACGATGGAGACCTGGTCTCATGGACAACCAGCAGCGCGCGGCGGTGGCTCCTCGCAGGTGGATGGGTGGAGTTCACAGAAGTTAGAGCAAGATGGCGCCGGTTGGGGATCTAAGCCCGGAGAACCCGAGTTGAAGCAGCAATCCCCGTCTGGGAAAGGGTTAATGCGGGAGGGTGTCGCCGCTCCCTCTGACGAGGTGACTCGCTCTCTTACTAGGTGACTCGCTGTAGCTGAGTCGGACGCGCCTCGCCGGCAATGGAAAACGGCGAGCTGAGCAGCATGGAGACTATGGAGACCCTGACGGAGCTCGGGGACGAGCTCACACTGGGCGATATCGATGGTGAGTGTGCACGAGGCGGGCGCTCGGCTGTGCCCACTATCGCCCCCCTCAGATACAGCAACCGCGGAGGAAAGGCAAGGCGCTGCTCTGTGCGGACCCGGCCCAGAGGGGCGAAGTGCCGCTAAGTGTATTTGCCTGCCGGCCACCGGTACACTACTATATTCCTGTTTAAATGGCTGGGGATTCCCAGAGCAACCTCACACGTTAATTGGCAGGTGTCTCCCAGTGCGTGTAGCATGCAACGCCGTAGTTAGTTTTCTGTGTACCCTTCAACTCATCCAAATTCAGATGCCTATCATTTAGGATAGGAAATTTGAGAGTTATTCTTTACATTAAATTTAAGGTATGCTTGTGATGCCTCCTTGCTTCAGAATAAATAATATTGTTTGAACACTGGTGTGTATTTGTATATATGGGGCAACACTGTGTATCCTTATTTGGAAGTAAGTTCCCTGAAATTCAGTTGCCTTTATTATTTAACATTCATGCCTAGGACTCTCTTAGATCTATGCCAGCTCTAAACATCTCAAAATGGGCTTAGAAGACGGAAATAATATCTAGAATTGTGGGTTTTATCAGAAGCCCTTGTGCATTTCCTTGTGTATTAGTGGAGTAGTTTGTTTCAGTTGTATTTCTTGGCATGTGTTATTGACACTTATAAAATATTGAGTGCATTCATCCACAAAGAACAGGTTTATATGTGAACCTGTATGATTTGTGGGTGCTTGGGACTGGAGGGTTTTATGAAAATTTATTTTATTTAAGAACATCTATATGGCCGCCCAATACACTCATTGACTCCTGGCAGCTTACAAAGATAATATAAAAACAATAAAAAAGTAATAACCCCCCCACCCCGGTAGTGACAACCATCAATCAATCAAATTAGCCACTTGGTCTATCTGCACCAAAATGGTACAGAGATAATTGGGGGGGAGGGAGTTTGTCATTTTGGCAGTCAAAATTAAGTGTACAAGGTATTTTTTTAACATTATGACTGAATAGAATTGATATTTTAATCTGTCAGATACATAATAGCTTTTTGTCTCTTGTTTTAACATTGCTTCCATTTTTGTACTTATTGATAAATTTGGGGTTCTTTGGGCATGACCTGAATGAACAATTATTTTAATCTGATATTTAATTTAAATGTAATATAATAAATGTAGTTAATGTATGTTCAGTGAAACCATAGTTTAGCAGACCTGGACCACATGCAATGAGTCAAATCTGCCGATTTGCATTATGACATCATACTAATGATGTATGGAGTCCTTAGTGCTCTCTGAGCTTGGTTGTTTTCATTACCTAACTAGGTAACATTTTCAGTGCTAGAAGGGAATTGGGTTTGCTCTCTGTTTATATTGTGGGAGTGGGTAATAAAATGTCTACAAGAAAACAACCAAGCTCAGAGAGCACCAAGGACTCCACAGTTCAACACTGAGTTACAAATATTCTTTTCTGATGGTAACAAATGACATATTTTGTGTCATTGGAATGATGATACCATACATAAATGATGCATTATGCAAATTACTCATGATGGTCTATTTTCTGTTTAATAGATATTGGTGAACAGTGACATCCTCTCTCTTAATTAGTCTGTTAAAAAAGTTAGCTATCTGTTATATTAAATATAATAATTTGATGGCAACTTTTAGACACAGAAAGATAGACCAAAGCTTTTAGAGGCTGCATATAGTCATGAGGTCTCAGGTTTAAACAGGAAAAAATGCAGTATGAACCAAAATTGCCTGGATTTAAGAAACATATAAAAACTAATACTTCAGGCAGGCAAAGAAACCCCTGATTAAGATTACTAATATTAACATTAATATAGTTATCCTCTCTTGGATTCATATGTTGCTTCTGTGTTCCTAATTTTTATAGCTTATTTTTTTCCAGTGACATTTGAATTAATCTAAATTTAAAATCCTAAGGTACAATTTGGGCAATTAATGCCACGTCTTTTTTGCCCAACCTTTAAAAAGGCGGTACAGTTTGTTTTCTCTGCACAGTTTTAGCATGAATAAAAATATTATTTCTTAACATTAACATTTGAATTTTCTTTTGCTAAAAAACAAATTTCTGCTTGTAGTGATTTGACTCACTTTTACACATTTCTGATTCCCCTTATGTTTATTCACATGTATTTATGTGAATGGAGAATATATTTTGTTTGCTAAAGAAAAATACTGAAAAAAATTGTACTTAAAATATAGCTTTTAAAGTTAAAGCACTTAATCAAATAACTGAAAAGGAGTAGAAAATAGAAATACAAGTACTATGTTAGATGTGTTTGTTTTATAAATTGCTGAGATTGGGAAAATTTTTACTAGGTGCCAACAAGTCTATACATGAGGTCCTCGGGTTATGTCCACTTGTTCAGCAACTGTTCAAAGTTACAGTGATGGAGTACAAACTTGAAGTTTTGGCCATTGCAGTGCCCCAGAGGTGATGTGATTGCGGTTCAGGCTCTTGGCAACTGGCTTGCAGTTATGATGGTTGCAGCATTCCATGATCATATAATTGCCATTTGTGACCTTCCTTGATGGCTTCCCACAAGCAAAGTCAATTGGAAGCCAGCAGGAGGTTACAAGTCACTCCTGCTCCCACTACTTTTTATCCCAGAAGCCCCCAGGCAGCATGGGAATCTCATGCTTTGCAGCACCTGCCCATGGAACCCTGCCATCCCGCTGCACTCTAGCACCAACCCACATCATTTGCCAGCACTTTCTAGGAGAGTATTCAATGTTTCTTGCCTTTGCTCAGGTTTCTGTTAAAGTGCTCTGCCCTTGACACAGACAATGTGATTGGTGTGGATAGTATATAGCAGTGTTTTTCAAATTCAGCAACTTCAGGATGCGTGGGCTTCAGCTCCTAGAATTCCCCAACACACTGGCTGGAGAATTCTGCTAGGGAATTCTGGAATGACTGGAGAATTCTCAGAATTGAAAAGTCCACACATCTTAAAGTTGGCAAGTTTGAAACACGCTGCTCTAAAGTATAGTGCTTTCTGAGTAATCCTGTTTCAGCATTACTTATGAATGTAATGGTTCTGTAAGCTTTTTGGTGATGGGCTCTTATCATTTGGAGATCAGCAGAACTTGTGCTGTTTGTATGTTCAGTTTTGGGGAGAGCACAACTTGCTTCAACTCTCATTGTTTAGATGATTAATTAGGATTTGTTACCTGAGTGTTACTTTGCTCCATAACATACATCTTCAGAAGAAATGAGGAGTCTTAAGGGAGAAAGAACAAAAGCAATGGGTTTATGGGAAATAGGTCTCTGCTGTTAATGTTCAGGAGAGATATGGATCAAGAAGTCTTAGATCAAAAAGACATATGACAATGTCCGGTCTGGAAAAATAGTTCAAATTCCTAGAATGTGCCACATTTTAAAGAAGTTCTCTCCCGATTTTGTTTGAAAAAATATTTATTCCTAGGTATGGATATGGAAAGTCTATTTTTTTAAGAAGAGAAAGAACATGTGCTTTCCGATAAATGCTTAAAAATACTAGACAGATCTAAAATGTAGAAGTTTAGGTAACAAATTACAGATAGTATATAACCACAATTGGAACTGGCAATTTGGTCATTAAGTGAAGCACTTGCTAGGTGAAACTGACTGTGTTTGTGCTTTTACTTCAGCTTTTTTTTTTTTCTTCACAGACCTGCAAAGGTTGTGAGGCTTGGTTACAGTTACTTTTTCATCACAATCATAACTTCAAACTGTTGCTAAACGAAGTAGTTGCTAAATGGTTGCTAAATGACGACTATCTATACATTCATGTTTGACTAGCCAAGATAATATATATAATAATAAAGTAGGTTTGGCTGGCCAGTATTCTGCAATGCAAAAGGCATGTGTGCTACTTAAAGAAAGCTACTTAAGTTGTGGGCGTGGGTTTAACAGTATATATTCAAGGACCCAAAAACTCCCCAGGCCCACTTTAGGATTGTGATGAAGTTGTTACAGGGCTAAAACTTTGCCCCTAGAAGCCTTATCCATAAATATAATCCACCTCCCAAGAAAAAAGTACAAATGCTTTGAAGCCATTACTCCCTTGGTGTCCTTGCACACTGCAGAAAAAGAATGAGGAGGCTATTCTTTTGAGGGCCAACAGTGTACTTTGTTTTCGAGTCTGCACTTGTGGGGCAATGATACCAATTTGGTAGGATTATATCACATTATCAGCACAGCCAGACTTTTTGTATTTTTTTAAAGTACCTTAGGCAAATACTAGAGTTCAATATGGTTTTTATGTATTTCCTTGCTCTAAACACCAAAAACTGCATTATCCAATTTTAGTAATTAGGAGTAGTACAGTAGTGGTACATTGCAAACGATGGTGTAGATATGGTTTTGAGGGCGGCCCTTGATTTCTGAACCACCTACAGGCAGGTACCCAGACTTAAATTGGGGTGGGAAGGTGAATTTCCAGCTGCGTTCCATCCCTCAGCTGTTCTACAAGCAGTCTACAATAGTACACACTAATTCTCAAAGCAAAAGCAAACAGAGTACAGTAGAATGCAAAGGATCTTTCTGCAAGCATTCCCTCGGAGGATCCAGCTGGGGAGTCCTGCAAATTCTCTAGAGTTTCAGTTCACTTAATGATGACAGAGGTCATTTAATGAACCAAAGCAACAGCAAGCCTGATTTTTGTTCATTTAACAACTGGTTGATTCACTTAATGAGAATGTTGTAAAAGTGAGTTTTGACTTGCGGCCCTAATGGGCAAGCTCCATTAGGGTTGTATCTTGAGGACTGTGAAATCCTTTTAGCAGATCCTAAACCAAGCAGGGTATTAGATTAGATGATTTACAACCCAATGATCCTATGATTGTAACAATTATGGGACACATCTGTTACATTACTGATATTCTCCAAATCTGTTCCATGATTTGATCCTGTTGAGTGGCGTCTAGTTCAGCTAAGGTTGTCCTAAATTTTTAGTTCAGTATTTCCCTAAATATTCATTAAACTGTATTCTATGATGCATGTACTTTAGTCACTGTAACTATCTACACACTAATAATTTCTTTCGTATTCTCCTTCAATTTTTTATAAATAAAAAATTTTCAATCCTTTTTCCTGGAAAGAGCTCATATTGATTTAAATTGACGGAGACAGCAGAATAACAAACGAGGCAGAAAAAATACACATGGTCGAGTATTTGTGCCCTAAACATTTCCTTGATACTATTACAGAATTTTAAGCTTTATTACTTAATGATTCTTCAATTACAGGATTTATTTTTTAAGCTTATTGCATAGAAAATTAGTTAGTAACTTTTTAGTGTTTGTGATTAGTAGAAATTAGCGACTTGGGATACCTTATTTATTTATTTAGAGCAATTATATGGCTGCTGAACTTGAACAATGCAACTCTGGCAGCATACAATAAAAAACATATATATAAAAATAAACAATACCAACTAAAAACAAGGAACAACCATTAATTGATAATTAGGGATTCAAATTTATTATATATCTCTGGATGGGAATTCCAAACATTCAGGTTTAAATATCTAAGGAAAGGTCCATATTTTCAATTCTTTTCTAATGGCTACTACTGGAGAAGTATAACTGCTGAACTGAAAATGGTAACATTTTTACATCTGTTTAATAATAAGGCATCATATTTTAAATCATTTGAATTTTCCAGAAAGGCAGTTCACAAATGACTCATTGGGATAATTTAATTGCGATGAGACAAAATCATAGATAATTGTGGCAAAACTTGGTTTTCTAAAGTATGGTTACAAATAGTTCATACCCTATTTAAAATGAAAAGATATATGAATCTACATATGCCACTTAAGCATCCAGTGATAAGGCCATAAACCGAATTATACCCAGTCATTTGAGGAAAGTGCATCTCTATCCTAGATTCTTAGATCTAAAAGAATGCATGTCCTTGCTGTATATTTTTTTCATTTTAAGATTGATTAATTTTGAAAAGTAATCTTATGGTTTCCATTTTTGTGTGGTTTTTTTTTATAGAAATGCTACAGTTTGTCAGCAATCAGGTTGGAGATTTTCCAGATTTATTTTCTGAACAGTTATATGGCACATTCCAGAGCAGCAATGCATGTAATGGAGACAGAATATCAGATACTTCACAGAAAGCCTACAGCCAGGGACAGTTACAATCCTCTTCTCCTAGTGCAGCTTCTCCACCACAGCTTCAGTCTGTGCAAGTGAAGACCTCTCAGCCAACGGGCACAATTCCTGCTCCACAACGGGTTGCACCCCCTCTTCAACCTCGCCCCCAAGTTCAACCCCCACTTCAGCAACAGACAGTGATGTTTACTCCAACTTTCAGCTCTTCTCCCCAGACCCGGATCATTCAGCAACCTGTAATATACCAAAATGCAGCCACAAGTTTTCAAGGTAACTCCCATGGCCTTCAAAGCAATAAGGAACACAGTTTTATAAAGCACTAGGGTAAAAAATCCTTACCTTCATCTTCATATATTCTGTTTTCAAATTGTTTACAAGAAATACAATTAAATAGCAGAGAAATACAATTAAACAGCACAATCAATAAAATATATAACGTTTAAAATATAAACTTGAATAGTAAAGTTATAAAAACTCATGCTGGTAAACAAGTTTGTAATTAAAAATCAAGAATTATTATATCACTGATTAAGGCAGTACTGTCCTGATGTAATATTAAAACTGAATAGAAGATATTTTTGGTGGATTTTGCTTTTAGTTGTAGGGGGAAAACCTACAGCAATTACCTATATGTTTTTACTGAAACACAGCCTATCAGCAAAGATCAGAGGCTACAATTCTTATTGTGGAAGTCATAATTTCCCTTGAGCAGTTTCAAACTTTACTTACCTTCTTTCTAGTGCTGCAACCTCAGGTTCAAAGCTTGGTGACTTCCTCTCAAGTTCAACCAGTTGCCATTCAACAGCAGATGCAGACCATGCAAGCTCAGAGGGTACTGACCCAGAGTACCAGCGGCACCATCCAGACACTAACTCCAGCCACTGTCCAGGCAGTAGCTGCCCCTCAGGTTCAGCAGGTTCCAGTGAGTTCTTTTATTTAGTATCTTAAGGGAGTAGTATATATTTATATTCTGTTCCAAGGCAAAAAATAACTTCACTGACATAGTTTGGCTTCTAAGCAATGAAATCCCCAAAGCTATAGGTCATTGATGGCTAAACATAAGAAAAGAAAAAGCGATTATAGTACTGGTATTGGAAAAAAATTACGGTAGTAAAGAAATTTTTGGAAAGAATGGATAATGTTCCATGCTATTATAATAATAATTTCAGCAGCGGAGGTTTTGGTATTTTATAACAACAATTTTGTTAATGGATGGGGTGAGCATTGCAAAGAATACATTCCTTCACTTCTAAAAGCTTGTATCAGGTGGAGATTATACTCTTTAAAGCCAATTTATTAATTAAGAGAAATGATTGGATTGATTGATGGAATGTCACAGTGAAAGTCATTTGTAACATATATGAGGTTAGTAGCTGTATAATCTGGGCCTCTGGTATATGTAGAAGGAAGCCTGGGAGAGAAATATATTGAAATAGTAGTTATGGCTGTTTCTTGCATAGTGGGACTCTGTACTGTAACATATGGACTAGTAATAACAACTTTCCATTTCTGTGTTTGTTTTCATTAAATGTTTACTGTCTTGCCTCCTTCCAGGTCCTAGTCCAGCCACAGATAATCAAGACAGATTCTCTTGTCTTAACGACATTGAAAACTGATGGCAATCCTGTTATGGCTACTGTTCAAAATCCAGCCCTGACAGCAATAACCACACCCATACAGACAACAGCTCTGCAGGTATCATAGTAGGGCTCCACACGTTATCTCCCAAATGGTTGCTTTCTTCCTTTTATTTATTAGGGTTCTTTCTTATCGAGATTCTTCAAACTGCATGTGAGCATTATAGTACATATGGTATACAGTAGTATCTCCTTGCAAAAAAATGGTATATTGAGCCTATATAATCACTCTTGGAATGAAAAAGGATATCTATATTTATGTGTATGTATTGTGCACATATACTTGTTTTCAATATAATTCCTCAGAATATATCTGTAAATATTGGGAGGAGGGAATTATAGGGGCTAACAGTTGAAAACTATTGAAAGGTCTCTTCTTGGTAACCAGTTTTTCTTTTCTTCTCTTATTTGTGTCCTCTTTATGTGTTCAAATTTTGACTAAGTTTTTTGTGTTGCCACAGTACTATTATCTTTTGGTCTTCCAGTTTTTTCCACACTGAAATTATTTGCAATAGTGCTTTTAGTATATTTTTAGGACCTTCCATCCATCTCGAAATTCTTTTTCTCTGCCAATAACATTAGGTTCTCCTGCCATATAATCTTGTTTATTGTCACTCTGAATTTATTAAAATATGCTTTTGGGGAGTCCACAATATGTAGCTGATTACTCATAAAAGAAAGAAATCTATTGTTACCCATTCATTTTACCCCAGTGGTCCTGATATTTTCATTTTATTACGTTTTATGCAGTGATGTAAAGTCAAAGATAGCCATCTTTTCCATTGTCATAGGAGAAACTGTCAGCAAATGTAGTCATGCATAGCAGAGTTTCTCTTTCCAGTAGACATCAGAGAAATTAAAGTCCTAATGTCCCTTTTAAAGATGTAAAGTTTGCTTCTGGAACCATACCATCTCCATGGTTGAACAAGCATAATAGACACCAACATCAGTACTGCTTAGACTTCATATCTTGACTTAATGCATATGATCTTCCCTTATCATTCTTAGCAGGAAAGGATTCTTTTAATATTTAGTATAATTTTTACTTTTCTATTTCTGCCATTCCTTTGTATCCTTTGATTGCTATTTTCCCATCAACCAGTTTGGTCTAGTGGTTAAGGAACTGGACTAGAAAGCAAGAGGCTGTGAGTTAAAGTCCTGCCTTGGCCAAGCTGGGGATGACCTTGGCCAAGTCACTCTCTCTTGGCCCATCTCACCACCTATTTTAGGAGAAGGAAGATATGTTGGATATGTTCGCTGCCTTGAGTTATTTATACAAATAATAAAGGTGGGATATAAATAAATAAAATAATAAATAAATAAAAAGTCATAATTTCAGTTACAACTTCAAAGAGTTAGAATTTAAAAATGACCAATTTTAGAAAGTGAAGTGCTCTGAGAGATAACCATTTTGTAAAAAGCCCTTTTTTCCAACAACAGACTATTTTCCCTTAAGCCTGGTACTTAATTCTGATTTTCCTTTTCTGCCAGGCCAATGTCTCTCGCCCCACAGGCCTATTAAATTACTGTATAGTATAACTTGATATCATTAGCTTCTTGAATTTCCTTTATTTTCTTATTCTTGTTTTTATCCATTAATGATGCATTTTATGCTGTATAGTTTAAATTCATTCTTTATCTTTCTGAGAATAGTTTTGTTATGGCATGGTCTGTAAAAAATACATATTCTTCACAGCTTGAAAAATATGCATATTTGGACAAATAGCTGTTTAATTTACAAAACAGGTAAGAACCTGGTCATATTCTGAAAGCATTTTATTTGCCCAGTATGCAAGAGGCTATAAGAAAATTTACATTCCTAAGAAGAGTTTTTTAGATTAGGAGACTTTCTTATTCTTATCTCATAATCCAGGCTTTTTTGCTCATAGTTCTGTCTTTGCAGTTGGAAGCCACTGATCATGATTTTCATGAGAAAGCGCAGAGCCGTTGTCACTATGTCTAAATAGTGGCATTGTTACTCCACTGGGATCCAGAAATATTTATGAATTCTTAAGAACATAGGAGAGTGCATTATTTATAACTCTCACTGGTTTATCTAGTTTGTTTTGGGTTTTTGTAGTAAATAAGAATTGTTCTTGGTTTTTAGTGATGGGTGTTTCCCAAACTTTTTACCCACATTTTTGATATAGAGAATATGAAATCTTATTCATATAGAACATAAGTATTACTGCTGAATTGTAAGCCATTCTTTTGTTTCCTAGTTGTTTTGTAAAATGTGGAATTTTATTTTGGTCACGTATTTTTTTTATTAATTTTAATTAAAGAATTTTACTGAACAATACAAATTTTAAAAAGGAAAGGAAAATAGAAATAAAGAAAAGTAAAAGTGATAAGGAAATAAGAAAGAAAGAAAGAAAGAAAGAAAGAAAGAAGAGAGGAAAGAAAAAAGAACAGGTAAAGCAGTGGCTTCCAATCTTCTTTACTATAGTTATAAGTGCATTTTTAGTTTATCCTCATTAAGATTACATTGTGGCTCCCTTCTTTCCATATTCTAGTCTTTCTAATCATCAGATGTTTATTTTTTTCCATTTTCAAACCCATAAAGAGTTTCCATTCACTAACAAAAGGAGTTATTGTCTTTTCCTTAATCAAACAAGTCAGTTTTGCCATTTCGGCAAATTTTGTCATCTTCACCAACTATTCTTTCTTTCACTGTGGGTATTTCAGAGTTTTTCCATCTTTTTTATATATAATAATCTCACTGTAGTTACCATGTACAAACACCATAAGTCTTTTCTAATTGTCTGTTAGTTCCAGCAATGAAAGTTCTGATTTCAGTTGAATATAAATCTTTAAAATTTTTGTATTGCTATATGCATTTGAATCCAAAATTTACTAGCTTTTTTCAAGTCCGCCAAGCATGCTAAAACAACCCTTCATATTTTCCATATTTCCAACATAGATTTGAAATACCTTTATACATTCTAGATAGTTTTTCTGGTATCATATACAGTGGTACATCGTTTTATAAAAATTCTCTTTTTTATAAACGTGAATTTCAGTCATTTCAGCCACATGCTTTCTCTTTGTTGCATCTGTATGTTATAAGCAGTGCCCATTTTGTCATATGCTGTTTAACTTGTTTTAATTTCAAATTTCTGTAAAAGCTTATACATTTTAGCAATTACATATTCATCATTTGCCCATAATTCAGTTTCAAATTCTATCTTACATTGTTCAATTCTAAATATGCTACTGTTTACTTTAAATCTTTTTCTTAACTGTACATATGAAAACCATGTCAGAGATCTTACATGAAAAATTAATTGCTATTTGATTTCTGCTGTTGACTTTTTAGACCTTGGTTGGTAGCAATGGGGCCATCTTGACAACTATGCCTATGATGATGGGAGGGCAGGAGAAGATGCCCATTAAACAAGTGCCTAATAACACCAAGCAGCCAGAACCACCAAAGGAAGGAGAAAGGCGAACAACTCATAATATTATTGAGAAGAGATATCGATCATCTATAAATGACAAGATCATAGAACTGAAAGATCTAGTCATGGGAACAGATGCTAAAGTAAGAATTGCTTAGTTGAAAAAGTAAAAATATTTGCAATAGCTACAAATCTATTTGTCATGTTTGCAGTTGGCATGCTATTTAATGTTCTTGTTTGTGTCCATTTCCAAGCCTCCTGAAGCCTGGGGATGCCGAAAAATGGCCCAACAGGCCAAGCGGAAGTTCAGAAACAAAACGGAAGTGGAGCTGCCCTACTACTTACCTTCAGATAGTTGCTACCAGGCCTTGCACACCTTGGCCCATTTCTTCTGCAGCCGGCAAGGCTTTCCTGAAGGCCTCTGTAGCCGATAACAGAGCTCTGCATCGATCCGGAGCTCTGTTATCAGCGGCAGAGGCCTTTCCTAGAGGCCTTTCCTGACGGCCGCTCTAGCCGATAACAGAGATCTGGATCAATCCGGAGCTCTGTTATCGGCTACACAGGCCTTCAGGAAAGCCTTCCTGGCTTGCTGGCTAATGGGCCGAGATGTGAGAGGCCTGGCTGCAACTGTCCAAAGCCAAAGAAGTTCCTGAAGACCTCTGACAGCGAAAAGGAGGCTGGGGGTGACACACAGAAGTGAACTTCCGGTTGGCCCGTTGGGCCGTTTTTCGCCATCCCCAGGCTTCAGGAGGCTTTCCTGAAACCTGGGGAGAGCGAAAACGGCCGAAAAGAAGGCCGAAAATCAGCTGGCCAGTGCGCGCATGCGCGCTGGAGCTGACATAGGGCAACGCCTGGTGCACGTGTGCCATAGGTTCGACATCACTGCAATAGGTGGTTAAAAATGCCAAATCCAGTCTGAATATCTTGCTGATTGTGTGTGACCAACTATAATTTTATCTGCCCTTTTTACATATCACTCAAAGCAATGAACATATCTAATACCTCTGCTTCCTACTTTCCCCATAACAACAACTTCTTTGAGGTGGATTGATCTGAGAGAGGTTGACTGGTCCAAAGTCACCCAAACAGCTTTCATGTTTAAGGGAGGCCTAGAACTTACAGGCTCTTGGCTTCTGGAACAGCACCTTAACCACTATACCAAACTGGTTCTCTAATTCTAAATCTTGTATTTATTCATTGATTTGTAAAATTTATAGGCTGCCCATCTTACCTCAAGGTAACTCTACATGCATCCTACATACATACACAAATTTAAGAAAACCTTTATTGCTAAATAAAAATATACTAAGAGATCATAAGATAGCTGAATAAATAATCATATGCATTCTTTTCAGATGCACAAGTCTGGTGTATTGAGGAAGGCTATTGACTACATTAAATATCTACAGCAAGTTAACCATAAATTGCGACAGGAGAACATGATCCTTAAGCTGTCTAGCCAGAAAAACAGTTAAGTGTTTTAAATATTACATTCCGTTGTTTTAATTTAAGTGAAGCAGGTACTATCAAGGTTGTTAATTAAATGATTTGATGCCCCCTTGCATTGATTGATGCTTTTATTGATTATGCTTTTAGCGGATAGATGTAGAATTGATAAGCAGGGGGATTTAATTACACGAGGTACTGTGAATGGAATAATTAATCTGTGTGATCTTTTCTCACAGAGTTGTTGAAGGGCTTTGACTTAAGCAGTCTAGTGGACAATGATGTGGATCTGAAGATGGACGAATTCAATCAAAATGCTGTATTGATGTCTCCTCCAGCTTCTGACTCAGGATCACCAGCAGGCTTTTCCCCTTATTCAATTGATTCAGAACCGGGAAGTCCATTATTGGATGATGCAAAGGTAGCTAATATTCCTGAGGCAAACTGCACTGGGAAGCATAGACAAGATCCCATTGGTGTTACATGCATGCTGATTCAGATGGTGATATGTCATCTGCTTCCCATTAAAATCAGATAATAAATTATGATTTTTAAAAGGAAGGTGAGATTCAAAGCCCAAATATTAATTGATTTTTTTAAAAAAAATCACACAACGGGTAACAACTAAAATCAGACACACAAATAAAGGAATATAAAAAGTTTGTGTGTGTGTGTGTATACACATGAGAAATCCTGTACCAAAGTCCATTAAAAGTACAATAACACGCGGGACAATATTTTGCTTTATATCAAAGAAATCATAAAGCCCAATAAACAAGAACATTCAAAGGGGTACAGCTTTCACAATATCAGCGTATCCGTCTAGTTGCCAAAATGTTGGAGATACACCATCACTGCATTGAACAGGATATTTGGGGCAAGTTTGAGATAAATTAAAATAAACAGAGGCATCTGCAAGAGAAATGGTATATGGGTAATTTTAGACTGAAATTTCAAATGGAAATGGCCTGGGATGGATGGATAAATTACAACAAAGATGAAGTTTTTCAGATTTTTTTGGGTGAGTGTCAGGTAACGGACAGGCATTGTACTTGAATGTAATGAGGACTACTTGTACTTGCATGTATGATGTAATGTATCATTAGTTCATAGATTGCTCCATGATCTTCAGAAGCATATTTAGACATATCAAAGATCAATCTCATTATAACATTTGAAATAAAAGGTGATTTTAGTAAATTGTAAATGTTTACATTATTTAAGTCTTTTAAATCCACCACTTGGAGAAAAGTATGAATAGATCTACAGGCTCTCTTTTATTTCCAATTCAGTGACCTTTGGTGGAACATTTTTATAAAACAATCTGAGAAGAATAAATCTGCTATAAAGAAGATATTGAAAATTCAGCCTTGTGCAATTTAGAGCAACTATTTGTCTTAAGTGTTTCAGAAATAACTCTTCCATACTCTTCCACACTCATGACAGGTTAAAGATGAACCTGATTCTTCACCTGTTGCTCTTGGAATGGTTGATCGCTCACGGATGCTGCTTTGTGCTCTCACATTCCTCTGTCTCTCCTTTAATCCTTTAACATCTTTTTTGGATGGCAAAGAAACATCGGACACTTACAGCACAGTGCATCATGGTTCTGAGAGGAATATACAAGCAATAAAACCAGGTATATTTCCAATAGTGCTCATTTGATATCTTTCATTTTTTTTTAGACAAGTACAGTAACTAAATGATGAAAGGGGAAGAAAACAATAGATGATGATCTGTTGGGTAATGATATATTCTGGAATATTCTGTTTTAAAAGGTGATTACAATTTTATTGTGAAAATTTATAAATACGGTAATTGTACTGGATAGTACTATCCATATCATTCTTATTTCTCTGACTCAGATAATGGGTACTTATGTACAAAAGGATTGTGAGCTTTTGAGATGTATGTTTCTTGGTTTCTTTAATGAATTGAAATTTTACCGGTATGGACTATATAAATACCTGTGCATTTGTGAGGATTTTATTGTTTCTGTGTGTGGTAGGGCTTTCAGGTTTTTTAATTGTAGCATACATGTTGTATTTGTTTTGAGGGATGGATTGAATCATGTTAGGTTCTTATTTTGAAAAAGATTTTGTGATTTATGTAAGTTGTGTATTTTTTTCTGAACATTTCTATCTTATGTAAAATAATATTTTCTTGCATCTATATACTTAGGGCGGGAGTTTTGCATGGGAACAGTACTATTTCAGGGAAGATTAAATAGGATGAGAAGAAAGCAAGTTGATTAAACTTAGCATGATCTTTACATAAACAAGGTTCTCCCAAGAATAATTATCTTAAGGTGTGAACTGTTATTTCTTATCTGATTTATGTCTTTTGACATGATTAATTCTGTTAGAATCAGGTGGCTGGTTTGGCTGGATGATGCCCACTTTGATCTTGTGGCTTGTGAACGGTGTCATTATCTTGAGTGTATTCATAAAACTGTTAGTGCATGGAGAGCCAGTGACACGACTGCATTCCCGTTCTTCTGTGACTTTTTGGCGGCATCGGAAACAGGCGGACCTGGACTTAGCTAAGGTGAGACAGTTCGTTGCTTTGAGGGTAAATGTTACTGTGCTCATTTATTTGTATTGCATTAATTGAAATTTGCATAACTTAGAGTGTGAATATTTTAAAATGTAGAACAAGTCTCCTGAACTACTAAACATTTAGGTTTACATCTCATTATTCTACTATCAAAATTCTTGAACTGTGGGTTCTTAAAGCACCTCCCCTTGGGAGAGCCATGCAGGTCATTTTTGGATTAAACTCCGCTTCTGTTCTATAGGTAGGTAATTTTTATAGGGGGAATAAGGTTGAACTCTAGAATTGAAATGAATGATAAAGGTGAGCAGAATTCTACAGATTTCGTTAATTGCATGCAGGCTAAAGGTAATCTGTCCAGTAAAAAGAACAATATTTTATGATTCTGTTTAACTGTTCAACCTTTGTTTTATGTGTGATAATGTATTTGAACAAAATAAAAATGTACTATGAAATTTGCAGTCCATTTGTAGATATAGAGTTGTTGTAAATGGGAAAGGGGAGCAATATTAATACTGGGATTATATGCTATATTTTTGAAAAAATAATTTTGAAATAATTAGTTGATGAACATAATAAGCAATTCCTATTGTATTTTACTATTGAAATTAAAGGCAAGGGGATTTTTTAAAATTTTTTGAGTGGAACAGTGTCTTCTGTGTCTAAATGCTTATTTTAATTGGAAAGAGTAAATTATTTCTTTTCCATTATGTGGTTCAATATTTGTTTAACTGGACTGAGACTTGAAGTTTAACTCAACTGGACATGAAATCTAACAGGATTTCAAAATAATAAAAATCCAGATTTTTGGTGTTTCTGATATGTTCAAGTAAGTTGATGCAGATGAGGAAGAGAGAAAATTGAGAAAAAGTCTATGGTATATTTAAATATGATGGCAATTTAGCTAGTTTATCAGTGGCTGAGGAGACAAATGTTGGTTTACTAGACTCTCCAAAATCTGAGTGACAAATGAGATTGTCAAAAAGAATTAAGAAAACTTAAAAATGAGTGAAGATGGAGAACAAAATTTATGTCTTCCAAGATGACTCAGAATAGTCTGAAAATTAGGAAGCGATGAGACTCTCAAATGTCCACTGTTCAACTTTATCCCGTGTTTTTCTTCTTTTGTTTGCAGGGGGACTTTGCTGCTGCAGCATCAAATTTGCATATCTGTCTTTCTGCCCTGGGCCGAGCGTTGCCTACTTCTCGTTTTGACTTGATCTGTAGCCTTTCCTGGAACATTATTCGTTACAGTCTCCAAAAATTGGGATTAGTACGTTGGCTGCTAAAGAGGACATCACAGCAGAGACGAGCAACAGAGACGCCTCTTGGCTTTGAAGATGAAGCCAAGACTAGTGCGCGAGATGCAGCATTAGTGTATCATAAACTTCATCAACTCCATATTACAGGTAGATGGAAAAAAATTAACTTAGTGGTTTAAAAGGTAAAGATCCCCTCAGGTTAAGCTTGATTTCTGATGGCTGCCTACTTCATGTAGTTTTCTTTGCAAAATAAAGAAAGCTTTGCTTTTTAATGAATTTTACATCTTAGAATCTCCAGAGTACTCCTTATTTTTGATGATGAAAGATTTCGGGTATTGTGCGATACTGCGATGTATGAATGGTACTAAGTTTCAATAGCTAAAAGAGCTTTTTCAGATGAAACCATGCAGTGCATCACTTGTACAAGGTGATTCACAACAGGATCTTTTTTAAATTTCTGGTGCAGGTAAGCTTCCGTCCAGTTCAGCTTACTCAGGATTGCACATGGCGTTGTGTGCTGTAAACCTGGCAGAATGTGCAGAGGAGAAGATTTCACCAAGTACCCTGGCAGAGATTCATCTAACTGCTGCAGTTGGCCTGAAGACTCGCTGTGGTGGCAAGCTGGGCTTCCTGGCGGTGCGTGGATTGTTTTGAACCACTTAGCGGTATAGGCAGTCTTCACTTAACAACAGTAATGGGGACCAGAATTTCCACTGCTAAACAATGCAGTTGTAAAATGTGATGTCACAGTACTGCATCGTTTAGTGAAGGCAATCTCATTAGCAATAGCAATAGCAATAGCAATAGCACTTAGACTTATATACCGCTTCATAGTGCTTTACAGCCCTCTCTAAGCAGTTTACAGAGTCAGCATATTGCCCCCAACAATCTGGGTCCTCATTTTACCCACCTCAGAAGGATGGAAGGCTGAGTCAACCTTGAGCCGGTGAGATTTGAACCGCCGAACTGCAGCTAGCAGTCAGCTGAAGTAGCCTGCAGTGCTGCACTCTAACCACTGCGCCACCTCACCTTAGTCTCCATTTCTGTTGTTAAGTGAGGACCTCACATGACTGACATGGGAAAAGGCAGGAATCCAGAAGTGCTTACTTATGCTATTGAAACTGCATCCCAGGCAAATGGATGGGTGGGCATTAAGAAGTACATGCATGTGGGTGGATGCAGTGGTGAAATCCAATTTTTTTTTACTACTGGTTCTGTGGGCGTGGCTTGGGCGTGGCAGGAGAAGGATAGTGCAAAATCTCCATTCCCACCCTACTCCAGGGGAAGAATACTGCAAAATCCCCATTCCCTCCCCAATCCTGGGGGAAGGATATTGCAAAAATCACCATTCCCACCCCACTCTGGGGCCAGCCAGAGGTGGTATTTGCCGGTTCTCCGAACTACTCAACGTTTCTGCTACCGGTTCTCCGAACTACTCAAAATTTCCACTACCGGTTCTCCAGAACCTGTCAGAACCTGCTGGATTTCACCCCTGGGTGGATGCCATGTGTTGGCCCTATGGAGTATGGGCAGGCATGTGCTGTGTGCGAATGCTATGAAGGTTATGTGCCATGGGAATGCGCTACAGAGTATGGGTGTAAATTCAAGTGGCTCCCAATTGTATTAGGTTAAATACTGTGGCCTATTTAAATTATTTTTCTGGATTTGCATCTAAAATAAGTGAAAGTGACTTCTGTGTTGGTACATTAAAAATTTCATCCATAGATTGCTAACTTTCAGTCAAATATTGTATGTTTTCTTCTCAGAGTTATTTCTTAAGTCAAGCTCAAAGCTTGTGTACTTCTGAGCATAGTGACATCCCTGACTCCTTACGCTGGTTGTGCCATCCTTTGGGGCAGAAATTTTTTGTGGAACGGAGCTGGACAGTGAAAGCTGCTGCTAAGGATAGTCTGTACTCCACTCAGAGGAACCCAGGTGAAGATCAGTAGCTAGAGAAGATATTGTCTTTAAGCCTGTTATCAGTATAGTGGACAATCCTTATGTGTATGCATTTTCTTTCTCCTGCTAGCTTTATACATGCTTTGGTTTAAAAACTGTTAATGTTAAAAGAACGTGTAAAAGCAATCAAGAGGACAGTTTTCCATAAACTGCAATACAGTTTTCTATCTAAAAACAAAAAAAGAAAGGCTTACACTCCTGAAGTATTTATTGTTGGACTTGTGAATAAAATAGTAAACTGATTGTTTTGCCTTCGCATATATAGCTGATCCCATTGCACAGGTACACCAGGCATTCTGTGAGAACCTACTGGAGAGAGCTGTTGAATCCATTGTGAAACCTCAGATTCCCAAAGGGGCTACAACCCATGATGATGAAGCACCTTGGTGAGCCATATTTGTGTCCTAGTGGCAGTTTTCTTGCAAATATTGAAGGATTCTCCTTATCTGTTCTAATAAAACCTATAGTTCAACATTGGAGGAAGAATGGCAATATATATTTCAGCTGCCCAATTTTAAGCAATATAGGACATACATACAGGACACACTTATATGAGTACTGCTTTTCTCATAATACATCACTTACGTTGTATCCATCCACAGTACTAATTGGATATACGACAAAGTACAGTTTCTCTAAACAGTTTGTCCAAATTGCAAAAAACGGATTAGCATAAAAAGTATATAAAGTAGCCCGTACCATGGTGGATAGTAAGAAGGTTTTTTTATCATTTGCTATCATTCTCATCCATTGACCAAATTATTTGGGATTGAAGCCCAGCATTATTTAATTTTACCATCTTGGCTAAGCTTACCATTGAAATGTTCATGGCAAGATTCATCATTATCTCTGTTGGGAGAAAGCCATACAAAAAATTATTACAATGCTGCAAGAATGAGATTACCATGGTGAACATTGGTTGCCTTTCAGAATGTGGGTGTGAATGTGATACCTTCTTTGTGCAGAGAGTCATCCTTAAAAAGTGTGTTAAAATACAACTTTAGTTTGTTACGATTCATTGTAAAAATATGATACATTGTCCTAAGTACTAAAAGTCTGACTTTGTACTTGCAGTGAATTCGCTAATGCTTTGGAATACTTGACATTATTAAGTTCTTTTGTGGATTCTTTGGGAAGTGGGATACCACCTTTTTCTGGAAATTCTGTGCTGAAGTCTTCCCTAGGTATGTGTGAAAGATACAGGACTTGTTCAGTGGTTTTCTGTCTTCGTCTTTCTTTTCTCTCTCATCCTGAATGTATCTGCACTTATTCAGTGCTCAGTTGCTATTTTTCTTGTGTTAAATCTTTTGTATTCAATTTTGCTTTTTTATCCACTGTTCAGATTCAAGATTTATCCGAGAGATCTACACTGCATATCACTAATAATACATTGCCTCCCTTCAATGTAGTTAACAACTAAACACAACACAAGAAAAAGGTAGAAGGAAGGAAAGAAAGAAAGCAAACTCAGCATTATGATAATAATTTAATACCCTAATTAAATTTAAAAACAAAGCCCAAGTCTTAGCTGATGGAGTGACCCACTTCATTATTTCAGCCATGCTGCTAGGTGATAATTGATAGACGAGCTTGATGGAAATGATATTTCTGCAGAGATGTTGGTGCCTCTGCTTTTATCTCCATTTCTATTATTATTATTATTATTATTATTATTATTATTATTATTATTATTATTATTATTATTATTATTATTATTATTATTATTATTATTATTATTATTACTACTATTATTATTATTTATGGTTCATCACATATTCGACCAGATATTCAGACTGGAATTGGCGTTTTTATCCACCTACTGAGTCCTTCCCATGGACCTGGATAAGCAGATGTGGATGTTTGAATTATTATTAAATTTGTCGCCCATCTCACAGTTCAAGGTGGCTCGGAGTGCTCTTTCCATGTACTTTACATTTATATTATATAATCTCTCTCCGTATAGATACAGCTAAACACAATTCAACTGTATATTAATAATCAGAATATATTTGATTAAATGTATTTGATTGATTATGTATTTGGCCAATATATTTGTCTGAAATATTGTTTCAGAAAAATATTGTTTCATGTTTTTTCAGTCTAATAGCTCTTTCTAATGCTAAAAAGAAACAACTGCAGTCTTATTGAACCAAATTCAAGAAATAAAACAGACAATAGGTCTGGCCAATCCCCCTTTTTCTGCTTTTATTTATAAACGCCTCTATTTATTATAATTATCACTATTCATGCTAGTCACCTTAACACAGGGAAATGTTTAGTGATTCAGTAGATCACATACTTTTCCTCTAAGAAAGCATAATAATCAGTATAGTCTTGTCTGCTATGATCTGAAGATGAATGCTATGACAACCTGTTTTCTTAATTTTTCTGGAACATTCTATAAAAAATAGTAATTCAACCAAGAGCTCGATGGGTCTTGTAAATGATAGTTAGTGACTTTAAGAGCAAAACATTTATATAAGATAAATAAAGAAGATATTTGATCTAGGAGCAGGTACTGATTTGTGTACTTGCCTTGATTATTGTTGCAGGTGTGTTTTTACTTGGCTAGATGTTTGTTTTCACTCTTACTAATGGGCCAAACATCCTATATGTGAGAAACGGCAATAGGTGTTTGGCTCTTAGCTCTGCAGGCCAAGGTTCAAGATTGTGTCTTGATCACACAAAAAGAGGAACAGATTTTTAAGTCCCTTATCTTTGTGTAACACACCTTGTCAGTTGCAAGGGTAGATTTTCTTGGACTACTTCTCACAACACCTCCATTTATTTATTCCAGTGATCAGATAGTAAGCCTATTATAAAGAAGGCTTCATTGAGAAATGGCAATAATAAGAAACTTTACCTTTCCAGTAAGATCTGGACAATCCTAGACAATATCTGGAAATTTTACAGCAATTTCTCATATGAACAAGTGGTGTCACATTATTCAAATTCCTGGAATATTGTTCAAGTCTTGAATGGGGTAATTCAAAGGTTTTGCTTTCCAAGTTTATGCATCCTTTGTTTTGTGGTCCTGGTATCATCTGATTGATTAAATGGCTCAGGATATTTAACTGAGACTAAATATTGTTTTTTAAAATACAAAATCAGCTTTCAGATAGAATGGTGAAATGATGTACACATGTTTATAATTTTCTTATTTCAGTTTGTCTTCCTCCTATAGTTCTCCTTCCTTTGGCAAGTTTTGAAGTGCAGGAAGGACTGAAATTATTGCCCCCTGGGGTACTAGTATGCCTTCAAACACATGCTGTCTGCTAGGCAACATACTTTAACTGAATGTTTACATTAAAAAATAAAATAAAATAAAATAAAATAAAAATGGGAAATTGAGTACAGAACAGCAAAGTGTCTTTAGTATAATTTTTATTTCATAGATAACTTTGAAACCTTGAAAGTTACTTTGAGTTAAGATGGACAGCCTATACATTTTATAAATCAATCAATCAATCAATCAATCAATCAATAACTTTTTGATCCCTCATAAATCCCCACAAGCTTTCTTAGAAAATAAGTTTGGTTGCTGCTTATGCTTTGTTTGGAAATGTACTCATCTGCCTAAGCAGGGGGGGTAATAGGTAGCATTTTGTGAGACAGATAGCTTTGCCAGCAATCAATGAATGGAGAGACCCCTCATTAGCTCTTTTGCTTCAACATTCACAGTATGACCTCAGAATTATAAATATGTCCACAAGATTGAAAATGGAATGTAGAACAACAGAATGAAGAAATAAAGCTACATTTTCCCCATTGTTATCTCTTGGCTCTATTTTTGTTCCCTGGACTGAATTCACGTTTTGAAAGGCTGGAATAGTTTTTTTTGGAGAGAGAGATATAAGGCCCTTAACAATCTTTCATTTTTTGTAGGTCCTGATGTAGTCTGCAGATGGTGGTCATCAGCAATCACAATGATAATCAGCTGGCTCAAGGGTGATGATACAGCTGTGAAATCTCAGTTTATCAACGTGGAACGAATTCCTAAATGCTTGGAGATGATGGAGTGTGTGGTCTTTTATATTATTTGTACAACTGGGTATCTGAAATCTAAAAGGGACATAATAAAATAGAAAGTTTCCTAATCTTTAACTTTGATTTCCCATAAACATACCACAAATCTCTGTTGGGCACTATGAAACTAAATTATAACTTGTTTCTTCAAATAGTTTCTAAATTAACCCAAAACTTTTCAGAATTGGGTATCCCAAGTTTGCCTAGAAGTAGTGGATGCAAAATATCAGTCTAGAAATCTACTATACTAGTTTTTGCATCATTATCTAGTGATGATTCATTTATAGGGCTCATTTTAGCACTTTTTTGGGGAGAATATATACCAGAGCAGTTATATAGCAAAAGTATCTGGAAATACATTTTAAAAAAGGGGCTGCTTGAAAGTCATGAAAGTCAGCTTGGTAACCTTGGACTAGTTTCTTCTCTCAGTCCAACTCGTCTCATAGGGTTGTTGTGGGGAAAATAGGAGGAGGCAGGTATGTTGGATATTTTTCCCATCTTGTATTATTTGTAAAAATAATAAAGGCAGAATACAAACAAATCTACTGTCCATAAAACTTAAAAGACATTAATCATTTTCCTTGCTCTGTCTCTCCTCCTCCCTATATGCCTCTAGGAATGCCCTTGTACGAGCTATCTTCCATGTATGCAAAGCCATGAATGTCTTGTTGTCTAGCAAGGCAGATGGGCAGCACAGTTCATTTAGTCATTGTGAAAGAGCTAGCACTCATCTCTGGAATAGTCTCAACATGAGAAGTGGGCTCTCAAGCACAAGTCTCAACAATGTAAGTTGCGCATACTTGAACTAAGGTAACAAACTGTTTTCTTAATGTATATGGGTTTTGTTAAATGTCTTTGAGACTGAAAGTCTAGTTCAGTAGTTCTCAACCTTTCTAATTGCGCGA
>QLTV01004452.1:42486-55029 GCA_003457575.1 Thermophis baileyi
TAACCCCCCCCTCTTGTCCCTTCCAGCTTTCAGTTATACATGCCAGATCTGCTCTCTCCTCCAGGATCAAATCCCGGATGAGAGAGGCTTTGTTAACGATCTTTGTTAACGAGCCTGAGGCCAGGGCCCTGAAAACCCAAGTCACCAGAAGGGACAGAACAAGAAAACGCTTTGATCCAGCGAGTTCTAGTTCTCCACACATGGTCTGCCTTTCGGTTCCCGCCATACCTACGTCTCCCAACCACCACTGGGATGCTCCGACCCGCCACCCTCCTTGAGATCCCATCCCCCACCTCAATGCCCCCCCTCTATCCGGCAGGCCGACAATATCATTCATACCAAGCCCAGGGTCAGATCTGGGCCCCCATCTGCTTCTGTTAGTACACTCAGCAGAGGGGGCTCCATTTCCCTCCCCCGGCTCCCCCATTCTCACCAACACAACCAATCAGACATACTCTTCCATTCACAATCAAACCAGACAACCCACCACATTCACACATTAATGACATATTAATACAATTTGCTAACTGAGTTCGAAGTTGCATCCTGTTGACTATTTGTTAATGTGGTGGTTGTTATTGATATCAATGATATATTAAATGCTGAAATTTAATTGGCTAAAACTGCATGGGAATGATCCTTCTGAATACGTTAGAGGATATGGAGCAATTAAGCTGTGGGGATTCTGTGTATGAAACACTTCAGCTAAAAGGCCAACCCTCAACGTTAAGGCAGATGGGCAACTACAGAGAATCAGGAAGAACAGGCAGGCTACAGGATCTCTCTGGTTCCTGTAGCTTAAATGCATTATTCCATATCCTGAATGAACAACCTTGTCATATGGATCACCTTCCAACCACATATTGGAAGACTGTGATCTCCCTCCATATTGTCTTCACTCAGCAAATTCAGTTCTTTTAAAACTTATCCCAGAGTGTAGTACCTAGTTAGTGGTTTTCCCTTTTTGAAGCTGTTCTGGTTCCTCTGAATCAGGGGTGGGTTCGTCCCGGTTCGGACCGGTTCTCCTGAACTGGTAGCAGCCCGCTGGTGACATAACGATGATGTCACTGAACCGGATCGGTTGGTGCCGGTCCGTGGGAGCCGCCATCTTTTTTTTTTGAATTTTTTTTTTGAATTTTGTTTGTAATGTTTTTGTTTGCATTTTTGTTTGCATTGGGTTTTTTTGTTTTGTTTTTTTGCATTTTTTCCCTTCTGAGCATGCGCAGAAGCCAACTTCCGGCACTGTGCATGCGGTCACCATCTTTTTTTCAGCTTTGGTTTTTTTCTGATTTTTTGTTACTGCGCATGCGGCGTGGTAGGGGGCGAACCGGCAGCGAGGTAAGTTGGAACCCACCCCTGCTCTGAATCTTTTTTATAAAGTGTAGCTCCCAGACCCGGACCTAGTACACAAGACGGAGGGCTGACCGAATCCACTTGGAATTTTTGCTTCCTAAGATACATTTGTTAATGCAGCCTAAAATTGCACATGCTTTCTATGCAACCGTAACTCACAGGTGGCTCTTATTTAGCATGCAATCAGTTTGCAATCAGTTCGATCCAAGATCTCATGGAACATTCTGGGCTTTTTAATATAACTAGGAAGATATAGATAATGTAAATTGTTGCCTGTTTTTCGTGTCTCTTTTTCTTCCTGTTTTTTTGTGTCCTCATTCTCCTTTATCAGTTTGGGTGAGGTTTGCTGAGGTTTAATAAGTTAAAAAAAAACAACAACAACACCAAGCTTTGCTTTTTTACGAGCTGAACTGACTGGTATACAGTATATTCTTGCTCTGATCTGGATACAGGGATTAACTGGGAATGGGCCGGGTGGGTCCAACCCAAACTGGAAATTGTCCCAGTAATGGACAACTAGAATGCAAAAGATATTTCCCCCACAGAAAGTAGAAGAGCATGGAAAAGATTTTCAGAAGGGGCCCTTCCTAGTTTTACTGAAATTGAAAGGAAAGGAGGGAAGAAATGCTTCCAGTCTTACAATGTTCTGTTAATTATCTTCTTATCATTAAACAATGAAGATACAGCTGTCCTTTTTAGCCGGACCATCTCACAGGGCTAACATCCACTAAGTTAGATAGCAAGACCAGAGCATAAATGGGGAGAAACCGGTGGAAGGCTTGGTGTCCCAGTTTACTCATACGTTGAATTATGTATTGATTAATTCACTGGGAAGATCATATTTTGGAGGGGGTTTGCTTGTAACAGGTTTCTTCTGAGCACATCGGAATATTTTCTATTCAGGCACGGGTTCCGACAGAGTTTGAGAGGAGAGAGACATCAAAGCTCATGCTACTTTTATGGGAAGGTAATCTTGCTAATGTAGGAGTAAACCAAACTACATAGTTATGACGATACAGAAATAGGCCTTTATTCTTAAAATGCACTGTGCAGAGGCCACCCCCCGACTACACTTTTCCAGGGGTCTGTTGTAGAACCGAGATGAAAGCCTTGGTGCCTTTAGAGTTAAGCCACTCTTTCATCAAGTGAAACATTATATTGCATCACCAGGAGTTAAAATAATGATTAATGGGAATACAAAAGGGGGAAAAAAATGAGGCCCGTATGAAACAAAACACCTCCTTCTTAGGGAGACTGACACTTTCTCTTTTCCTGTGGTTTTATTTTGCAAAGGCAGAAAGAAGAATTCGTGGTTTTGGACTGGCTCGGCACTGTTGCCGTTGTAAATCTGGGAAGGTGAAATCTCTGCCTGGCTTCGGAGAACTCCAGCTTTCCATCATTCTTCCTTCCACCTTTTTTGCAGGAGGTGACACTTCATTACTAGAAACCTGTTTGGTTTCCCCCTTTTGCCTCATAATTCACCTTCTTGGCAAAGCTTGCTGGATTTTATGGGCAAGGCTAGAACGAATAATTCACCCCAGTCTATTGATTATGTGGGTTTGTGTTTTTTTTTTTATTTTTTTTCAGGTGCAAAAGCAGGCAAACAAATGTTGCTTCAGTCTGCAGTAGCTGCAGTTTTGGCCTAGTCATGTCGGGCTTTAAAACCAAATACTCCAGATTGTTCCTCTAGTTATAACCAATATGGGGATTGACTCTCCCCAGGTGCTCTTGACTGCAAAACCGGACATAAAATCACAGGAGTGAAAGGGATCTCAGAGGTCTTTTAGTCCTGACCCCCCCACCCCCCCGCTCAAGGCAGGAGACTTTATACCTTTTGGTCAAATGGTTGTCCAGTCTACTTTTGGAAAATCTCCAGGGATGGAGCACCGGCAACTCCAGGAGACAAGCCATTCCCTGGATACCATTTTGTCATTAGCAATGACATTGTTATGCTGATTGAATTGTTTAAATTGAAATCTGCACTCATGTCGAAGAGAAAAGGGATTGTGGTTTGTCTTTACTAGTTTTCCCTATGCCAAAATACTGAATTCTGTAGCTAGAATTTTCTCCATCTGCACTTCTCTGGTATAGACGGAGCTTAAATAATAAATCTACCAATTTTCCTTTTTTAAAAAAAATGGTAAGCAGGTATCTTTCATCCTGTGATCCTTTATCTGCAGCAAAATATCATTTCCACTTAGGATAATATTGGTATCAAAATGTAAAACAACATAAGAGTCAATGCAAGTTGTTGGCTTTTAAAAAAAAAAAAAATCCTGAATATTGGTAACCCAACAGGAAAATTTCATACAATAAAAACTACGAATTCTAAGCTTGTTTGGTAGGGAATCCACTTCACTCCTAGTACTGTAGGCTTTCTTATTTTTGTTTACTAACTGGGTGAAACAATGCCTTAACCAGTACCTACTCATGGTATGGATACAAGGGAAGTAGCCATCTGGTCCTGAACCAAGCACCTTATCATCTATGCCACCATACATTGCATGATGATATAAATGGTACATTGTTCTACGTGTATGTTGAATCCTAACATATCGCTTAATACTGCTCTGTGCTAGGATGATAGAAGTCTCCATTCATTGAGAGGACAGTTGAATCAAGATGGAATTCAAGGAAACATAGACTCATAGGATAGGGAGGGAGCAGTCAAAGCTATTATGCATTTCTCCAGAAAATGAGTACAAAGACATTAAGATCTAAACCAACCAACCTTTTATGCACAAATTAGATACAGATGTAAGATAAACTAAGAAAGAAATCATTTCTGTTCTCATTGCTTAATCACTGCTGAGATTGTGTCAAAGAAAATCTAGATAGCTGGATTCTACTCAAAGTTATCCGTGTAATTAATTTGAACGTGGGACTTAGATGTCTTCAGTCTTGGCACTCAGAATCAACTCTTTTTCCTCCAAGGATTGGCAAATGTTCACTGCTTTATTACGAAACTCACAACAAGATACGGTTGGTAGAGAAATCAATCTGTGGATTGCCTGACCTTTAAACTGATGTTAGCAGAAATTGGTGTCTCTCTGATTTTCTCAAAGAGAAGAGAGAGAAAAATCTTTCTAATGCGCCAGAACTAATGCTTACTGGCAATTTCTGAAACCATAAAAATCAGGTTTACATGCCATTCAAAGCATCTTATGTTTAACGATTCTAAGAGGTTGAAAGGTATAATTCACTTTTAATGCTATGTACGCCTCATAAGTCTGCCAGGTGCATCTTTTATCCACCAATTTTCTACAGGGAATCCTGTTATAAAAACAATCACATACTGGCCGGGAAAGTTCAGGGCTTCAGGTGAAAGTTGGATGCTTAACTTCAGTCACAGAAACGGTCCCAAAACTTTTCCAGTATTTGTTTTTCTTGTTGAGACCTGTCATGACTGAGGAGGTCATCCTTTTTCTTGATTTCTCTCTTTCTCTTTTGTCTTTCTCCAAAAGCATATTTCAGATTTGTTATGCTCTTCAAGCTACTTAAAGAAGGGACTGACACTCATCCTTTTTTCCTAATAAACTATTTACCCCTTAATGTCTGACATACAGCCTCGGTTTCATGGCTTAAGTGCTGATGATTCCAGACAGATGGATCCAGATTCCAAGCCCTCCTCCATTCGAGTAGCCTTTCTCTAATTGTTTCTGATTTTGTCTATAAATTTCACAATGAGAATGAGGATGGTGTTATTAATTAACTGAAAAATAGAACTTTGGGATGATCTCAATGTATTAAAAAGCACGATGAACAATGTCACTTATATTGGAGATGTATAAACAATGGCAGGATACAAGAACAATGACATTTAGTGGAGACATCAGAAGAATACCTGCTGTGTGCAATTGATTCCTCATTTGTTTCAGTATTGTTGTGATTGTCTGAATCCCTAGTTTTTGAAGAATGGATATGACAAGAAAGCGCCTACACCCACATATCAGATTTCGTACATGTGGAGGTAATTTAATAACGAGTACCCAAAAAGACAGGGTGAAATTTCGTAATAAATTAATGTGGATTTACTTGGTATGAATGGTTTATGTCCTTATTCAATTAGTGAAAGAAGTGAGATTTTAGACTTGGTTTGCTGTGGGGAAAGGCTTGTATCCCTCATTCAGAGAGGTGGGTGCACAAAGTAAATCTTCTCTCCATATTGCTGTCATGTGTAGAGTGATCGTCATCTCTCCATCAAGTCCACAGACCGTATGCAAAGAAATAAAAATGCAAATGGGGGAAAACACAGAGAATATTTAAATATCAGGTCTCCTTCCTTTCCGGCATTTTGAAAGGCAGCTAAATCAATTCTGTTCTATCAGGCTTTCAATATGAGCTGTTTTGTGTCACGTTCGCTAGACGGCTGTATTTTCTATTACAATTTTAGGAATGCTTTTTCCCTATTTGTATAATTATCACTCTATTTTATACCTGCCAGAGCCTACAGTGAAGGGCCGGCTACAGAACTGTAAATAATAAACAAATCAGCAAACATTTTTGTTCCAGATTGCTTCTTAAATAGATCATGGCATCAAACCTGCTGTAGCAATGCAAGAAGTAGTTATTTTGCTTTTGTGCCTAATAATGGCCAGTTGGTCTAGTGGTTAAGGCACCAGGCTAGGAACCAGGAGGTGGTGAGTTCTAGTCCCATTGTAGGCATGAAAAACTCACTGGCTGACTTTGGGCCGGTCATTCTCTCTCAGCCCAACCCACCTTACAGGATTGTGGTTGTGGAGAAAACGGGAAGAGAAAGGAGTATTAGATCTGTTCACTGCCTTGAATTATTTATAAAAATAAAAAGGCGGGATTAAAAAAAAATCTTTAAAAATGAGATAATAAATCTGTATTTAAATACCCCAAAAGTTATTTGGAAAAATTCAAGAGCTATCTATATCTTTAAAAAAAATAAGCTTTCTATGCTAAAGATATTACAGCAATTTATAACTGAATCCCAAACCCAAATAATGTATTTTTAATAAAAAGCTTTATCCTAAACTCTTTGGTGTTCTTCTTATGCCTCAATAACAGAAACGTCAACATTGACTTTGTCAGAAGGAAAAGTTGGCTTCTTGTTATCTTGACAACAATAGAGAGAAGCGATCTGCAGTGTTCTTCCCAGATATTTTTCCTCCATCTTTCTCTGCCTTGATTAGGCCCAGTGTGGTCACCCACTTGATTCCTGGTGACATTGCAGACACATCCAGATCATTTTGTTAGCAACTGTACAGGAGATCCACCATTATGTTCTTTCAGGATGTTATTTCAAGTCCTCAGTCTATACTATCGACCCTTGAGGTCGCGTATCCAAATATTTACCAGAATTGATGGGCCTGTTTAGCTGCTGAGTCAAACAGGAAAAGGGGGACTTTCTTGTGGCCAAATTAAACCACAAGGCTCCCATCCTTGAGTCGGCAACATAAATTGTGGAGCCCCCATGGCTAAGGGGCTGTTCTTGAAGTCTTAATGCAGGAATCTGAGCCTTCTTTTCATTCCAGTTCAAAAATAGCCCCAATGCCTCACCATAGCGTGTGATGGAATGGGGTGGAGGGCTTCAGATCTCTCTCACTGGTCAGCCTGAACGAATGATGCGCGTACCCACACATTGTAGGATTACAATAGCAATGAATACAACAACACTAAGTTGGGATGGGATGTGTTCCCTCTCACTCCCTCTGCCTCCCAGGTCCTTCCTATGTCCTTCCAAGGTCAAATGGAAAGTTGGTTTCACATAGACCCATTGGGAGAACAATAATTCTGTAGCAAAGAGAAAAAGTTGGGAAGAGGGAGAGAGAAGAAGAATTCCCACGGATGACTCTGCTGCACCATCCAAACATTTGGTCTGAATTGCAGCCTAAACCAAAATGGAGGTGAAGAGAGTTCTCACGACAATCCAGATGACCATGGAAGGGCAGCTCAGAGAATTTTCTATGCATCTTTTCTGTGTCTACTAATCCAGATTAATGGAACTAGGTATCGTATTCTTCATCCTAAGCAAAACTCTGGATCTCACCTCTGCAAACCCATTAATTCAACTCCATTGATGTTCAGATATTTTAATTTAAAAAATATCTTATTAGTATCAGAGAAAACCAAAGAACAACTTGAATATTTAAAATGGTTTTACCCGAACTAGCTTGAATCCATAAAATTGTTCTGAAAAATGTAAGGCACGTTCCATCTTTCCTAAGCACGTACTCAAGTATCCTTACTTACTTTTAAATAAATATGGGATGGGATGAGATCTCCTTTTTGGAAAAACAAAATCAACACAATGGTTGCTCAACTTTGTTTGGATTATTTTCCCTCTGTGGCAATGTTCAAATGAAAATTACTAATGGTAAATTGCAGTCTTAGTAAGTTCTGTATGACAATGCAGATCCATTTAAAAGAAAGTTAAATGCCAGCAGGTCATTAAATCACCAGCGGCTGCCTTCGGTCCTTGGACCTGTGGTCAGGTCTGTCTGGGGCATTAGGTCAAAGTCCATCCACACCACCAGCATCTGAGAAGTTCAAAGAGAAAATGAGGAACATCTATATTGCGCTATAAATACAAAAGGCATTCCTAGCGGTTCATATAAGTGGTGATTAAGCTCCATTCGTGACCACAACATACAAGTGTGTGACCTCCAGTGACAGTCTTAAGTAAGCAAGCTTAAGTTAGCAATTGTAGGTCAAATGTAAGGCAGAAAATAGCATCTCAGTCACAAAGTGAGTTGGCAACATATCCTCACACATCTGTATCTCTGGCATGAAAATGCCAAGCAAACTGTTTTTAAGAGACATGTCCTCACGATGTCACCTCCATTTCACCTTCATACATGTCCATTTTAGTTGTCCCACTGTTAAACGTTGTATGTATATCAAACTGTGATGGTAAACCAGAGGAGACAGCAACAAGATTGTTACATAAACGTTTATTGAATCCAGGGGAATGAGGAAGTGTGGGACAGAAAGAGACTCAGAGTAACTCCACCTTGATTCTACTAGGTATAAAGTGAGATGTGTAGGAGAATCCCTTTAGTAGACTTTCAAGATGTTGTTATATTACTGTATTGTACTGGCAATAACGATCTCTTCAAAAATCTAAGTGGTTCTTGTTTCTTGAGCTTCTTGAGCCTGCTGTTTGAACAATCCATGTTTGCTGTGGCTGGTTCTGTGCATGGATTGGCACCATCCGGCTGGACTTTAAAGGCTGCTGCAGACCTCCTCCCAGTCCAGTTACTGAACACAAAGGACAGTCCGGCTGGACTGTGAAAGATCAGACAATAATGGTTCACTCTTGGTGCTTTGTAATTTGGGGGATATACTGTAGCATATCTAAACAAATAGACATTGACGACTTCCAAATTCAACTCTGAACAAGACCTGTCTACTCCGGACTGAGTGAAGATTGTTTGAATACTGTGATACTTTGTTTATGACAACCATCAAAGTAGGAATGCTGCCTGTTTAAGAAGTAATTTTTTAATCCCCTGATCAGATTCCAGGGATGTGAGAAAATAAAAACAAAAACTGGAGGCTGAAATGGTAACCCATTTGGAATTCAGGTACTTTCCAGCCTGTGATCCACCATCTGATGTGAGTTAGTTTACAGTTCATGGTGGATTACATCGTCAGCTGATGGATTTCAGCTGCCCTGCTTCAAATTTAAACCTGTATGACTCATAGGGCAAATGGGCTCCATTGCACCTGTCAATCTCCTGAATGTCTCTTTGACAGCTTTGTTTCCACCAAGTCATTAAAAGTATTTAATAGGCATCAGGGAACTCTGAATATTGTTTTTAAGTTGTGGGTGCACGGTTGTCTGAATAAAATCACATAAAGATAACTGCTCTCTTGAGAGGTACATAATGCTGGGAAGAGTGGAAGGGAAGAGGACAACCAGCAGCGAGGTTGATGGACCATCGCGATGAAGGCACCATTGGGAGTTGGGGCAGACTATCCTGGAGAAAGTCTATATCAAGGGTTTCCAACCTTGGCATCTTTAAGACTTGTGGACTTTAACTCCCAAAATTCCATGGCTGGCTGAGGAATTCTGGGAGTTGAAGTCCACAAGTCTTAAAGTTGCCAAGGTTGGAAAACCCGTGGTCTATGTGATGGTCATTAACAGTTGACCCTGACTTGATGATACATAATTAAAGAGGACATGAAAGCTCTGAATGAGCTACAGTGGAACAACATTTCTGCGGTTGGTAATAAACTTTGCTTGGTGCTGTCTTAGGATAGTGTATGCCTCCAATCATGGTCATTTATAAACCACAATCTGTGACATGGCATTTTGTTTGAACCAAGCCAGGTGTGTTTTATCTAATAAGTCATAATAAAATGAATCATAGTTTAGCATAATATGGGAACTCAAAAATAGTTAGTCCTGGCTCAAAATCTAAATCCGTTGATTTCAAATAAAAGAAAATGGTCTTTATTAAGCAGAAAACACATGATTTATTTTCTTGTGCTAATGAAGAGAAATATTTATTTGGAAGAAAGAAGATTGCCATTCCCATTAAAAGAGACCAATCTCAAAAAGCATTTTGTTTACTGATGAGAGAAAAGAGCCCTGGAAAATGGACATATGCAGAAAACATAAACAGGTCACCATTTGCTAGGCCTGTACTCCGCAAAGAGATCTCGAATTGTAATCAAACCATTGTACCGTTTAGAAACTGCATTTTTAAAACCATGATTTGTTCATTTCTCTCATAAGTCTAAAGTAAGTACACCGCACTGAGGCTCAGTATGATATGCGGCCTAAGCTGGAGATTCTTATTTTGGATATTCCTGATTCAATAAACAAATCAAGGCTCAAAGGAATATTTTATAAAGGGTGCGTACTCCTGGTGATTTGTCCTTCCATACTCTCATCTCTATTTTGTTGGATTTTGGTAGACTTCATTAAAGTTGTAAATTATGAACAGTTTGGATTTCTTCTTATTTACCTCAGCTGAAGATTTGCTTCCATGGGTCCTCATACTTTTAAATTTATGAAATGCTATTTCTCGCTTTCAAGGGTTATGATGTGGTCTGCTCAAAATGTTGTCCCACCCATAACAGCTCCAAGGAATTAATTTTCTCATTTAAGAATGCATACAGAAAAAATAATGAAGAGAGTTTATAGATACAGTGAGAGCAAGTTAGTTTCCAAAGGCATTAATGCAACCACATCTACTCCACACCGTTTTCTGCTTTTAAGCCTCTGCTGAATCTCCAGAGGAAAAGCTGCTTCAGATATCACCTTCCTTATGAAGGTGAACTTGAGTCTCAGCTATTATTTTTAGGGACGGTGCAACAAGAGGCTTCATGGACAATATACGTGCAGGATCATCACATGGTAATTGTAAGTGTCGGTCACTGTTTTGCTGCAAAGTAAGAGCTTTGATGAAACAAATTGTGTTGCCTCCATACCTCATTGAACTGATCTTTGGATTTATGACATAATCTTAGTAGAGCACCCAGTAAGATCTGAAGTAGGGTGTCCAATCATAGGGCTTTTTTTAAGTTGCTAAAGCAAACGTAAGCTATACAATTTGGGATGAACACCCTTTGAATGGTGTGGGAGTAGGAATGGATTTCCAGAGGGAAAAAAATTGCGGACTACAGGAACCATATGCACTACTCAGGTGCTTCAAGGACTTTCTAAAAGGATGCAAATGACCAGCTGTCTGCAAGGAGTATAAATCCTTCCATTCCCCACCATCCAGTCAGAGCTGAAGAAGCTTCTGGGATGAGAAGCGAAACGTCTTCAAAAGAAAAAGCAAGAAAGTCCAGTTGCCTCCTGAAAAAGCACCTTTGGGACAACCCTGACCAGGATGACGGAGAGTCTCTACAGATTTTTTGCTAAAGCAAAATTGTCCATTACTGAAACTCCTTGACATCATTTCAGTACTTTGACCATCAGTGAGAAGGTCAGTGTCCACTCACAGTCCATTCCCAGTCAGGAATGAAGCTACTCGCTGCCCTGCAGAAATGCCTTCTGGCTTTTGAAGAGCAACATGGATAGGCTGCAGGGGTGTTTTCTTATCATTAAGGAGACAACACATTTGAACAGGGTTCATTAAAAGGGGCAGTTTGATGTATTGATTCTTGAATAAACAATGACATTTAGCATCATCATTAGCATTTCCTGTTATAGACTACAGCAAAAGGTTACCTTTCGCTGCAGATTGAATGGGTTGCTTAAGGAAGGCATCGAGTGACCCTTGCAGCTCCTCGAAACAAGATCGAACACAACTGAATTGTCAAGGCGAGCTGGCAATTAATTTTCATCAGGCAGGGAAGGCATGAATGCCAGCTTCTGGAAGGAAATGGCGAGCAAGTCAGAGAGTCAGGGTTCGATCTTCCTTTTAACAACTAAAATAAATTGATGTGATCCTTCCAGGTGTCCAGGAGGCAGTGACGGCGGGATCAGAGAGAGGGTGGTCGTGGCTACCACTAGCGTCTCCAGGCAGACTACAATATTCAACAAAATCCTGTCTTCTGACGTTTAGAGGACGATGATCCATTGCATAAAGGTAACATTTGAAGGACAGGTGTCTGAAACAGCAACATGGTTCAACCCCATTTCAATTTTACCAGTTCTCTTAGAAATGGTTCCGGTTTAATTCTGAATATGCACCAGATTTATTTTTTCAATCTATAAATGTGTTCGGTTACAAATTGTATTGGAACATTCAGAAAAGGGGAAGTATATAACCATATTCCACCTCGTATAGAGGACAACAAACATTCATCTCCTTATTTGCTCATCAAATTCCACACGGCTTCATGAAATTTTTCTTTGCTTCCATCTGAAACCCATTCACCTTCCACAGTTACCATTTTTCCCTTTGGGGTGAAATGCAACATGGATTAGTTTTCTGCAGAAATTACATTCCAGAAACCAAATGCTCCAGGGAATTCTGGAATGTTCTGTTATTCAAGACAATACCGTTCTGGCCTTTATGTGTGTGTTCTTCCAGATCTCCCAGAAATAAATCTCCTGGAATATCTGTGGTATCTCCACATGTGTTCTGGGTTCCCAGATTTTCCATCCCAGGACTTGAAGCATTTTATTTACCTAATAGCTGGTTCCACCTTGTGATTTTTTTCCTTATATTTATTTGCATTTTTGTTAATTTCTAAAGGATAGTTAAAATCCTCTCCTATTTAAGCATGAATTCATCCTTTTTAGAATAGAATAGAATTTTT
>QLTV01004452.1:55408-67803 GCA_003457575.1 Thermophis baileyi
AGATGACAGACTCAATAATTCCTCTGTAGAACTGTATCAGCAACTGAATTTATCCTTTCTAGCCATCTGGGTCTCTTTTCATCCAGGCAAAAAAAAATTGAAGCATTTTCTTAGCCAGAATAGGCAACTGGTAGCTTTTATTGGTTACGTGCCCAAATGAAGACTCTACCTCAAAATAATGTGTCTGTTTATAAAGATCAACAGAATATTTTAAATATATTGTCAAATAATTAAAAATCATGTTCAGATTTAGCCAACAGCTCATTTCTAACAAAATGCAGAAAATAAAACTAATTATTTGAATTCTGTAAATTTAAATTCAATGTATATAATAGAATGTTATGTCTTGCAGAAAGACTGTTTATTCTGGCACTATGTCATTTAACATTTAAATTATGTACCACAAGAGTATAAATGCAAATATTGTTCCCTTTTACATTCAAATAAATTGATTCCAACTTTAGAGCAGAGGCTTAAAATAAACATTTATAATCACTGTTTGTCTTGATAATTCTTGTCTTTTGTGGCAATGTCTAAAAAAATGGTTTTGTTTTTATAATAGGAGCAATGATTCCATATGCTGGACAATTATCTAGAGCATATTCTTCTTCACAGAACTTACTTTCTTTACAGTTTCCTATTATCCTATTTTAACTGTCTCTTAATTTATAGAAATACAGCACTTCTTCAAGTCAAGTCAGTGTTTATTACAAAGACCAGAGCAAATTAAAAACACTCCAGGAATATCCAGTTAAAAATTCTATGTTAAAATCAAATAAGAAATAAAATCTATATTAAAATCACAGTTTGGCATCCAATCTGTCAATTACACACAAACCAAAAAACAGCATGACCTAACTATAATATAATATCAATCCTTAAGCTAGTCATTAAATACTAAAATGTGTGAGAGAGATAATGCAAAAGGTTTTGCTGCATTAATTGTGTAAAATAGCTACGATGGATTAATCATGTGTGTCCGATGAATCCCCAGTGCTGCTGTGCAGAATCCAGCCACCTGCGCTGTGATCACAATCTGTTTGTCCTTAAGTAGCCACTGGAGGTAAGCAGTGTTGGAACAGCCAGGATACCTATCGATTATTGGGAAGATAAGGGTTCCTGAATATCTCTATAAAAAGAGCATCGAAGGAGTATCTGTCCAATGGTCTCCACCTCTCCAGAGCCACAAGGACAGAGCCTTTCAATCAATTGTGTCTTTTTATATTTGCCGTGCAGAACAGCCAACGGAAGCGCATGGCACCATGCAAGCGAAAACACACTTCTTAAATTTTGCCACCAGTGATTAAAGATGATTAAAGAAGATACAGCAGAAATTGTTCTGAAGATAAGAGATGGTGAATACCCATATGAACTGGTAGAGGTGAAGGCATTCAGATGGAAAAAAAAAACATCAGGAAGCATGAGAGGCACTCAAAGCTGGGACTAGCCAAGACTTGTCAGAAATTATCAAATGAATGAGAAATATGCAAATTTTGAGCCTAATGAAGAATCCCGCCTCACTTTCTCTGGACTTTGAATTGGGGAGATACGTGTCAAGCAGAGGTGGGTTCCTCCCGGTTCGGACCAGTTCTATAGAACCGATAGTAACTCGGTGGCCTGGGTTGCTAGAACCGGCAGCAACCCAGGCCTGCCACGCCCCCGAACCGGTTCTTTTGGTGCCACCATAGGCGCCACCATCTTGTTTTTTGCTTCTGCGCATGCGTGCGCATGCCCCGCGGCGCAGCCCTGAGCGAACCGGCAGTGAAGAAAACCGGAACCCACCCCTGGTGTAGAGATGTGTTTTTGAGTGAAGTGTTTAATTGAGAAAATAGACCATAAGAATTGTAAGCCTGGTTTTGTAACCCTGGATAAAATGCAATGTCTTACTGGGCAGGAGCCTGAGTGGTTGGCTGGTAGCGTTATGTGTAATAGTGAATGGGTGCTTTTTAACTGCCCTTGTTTCCCACAGCCTTATGGGGAATGGCCAACTTCCCATCCCTACCTCTCCAAATTCAGATTTAAAATTCCTTCACCTAACATCACTGCCAAGGGTAAATCTGTGAGCAGCCTCTCCCATGACTCTGGCTGTGACTTTGATTGCAAAGCGCATGGAGGATTTTTAATGGAAACTGTTATATAACCATGAAAACTAAGACGGACAGGAGAAAGCATCCGGGGACAGAACTCATCCTTGGAGAACTGCATGGCCATCCAAAGTTCATGTTTTCCTAATCCCATCAAACCAACCCCTCCTCTGAACGAGTTGGAAAGAGTAATGGACAATTGAGGCAAGGTTAAGCCCATAATAAGCACAACCTAGGAGGGCAAACCCATCAGGACTAGACTCAGCAGTCCATCTGCACTTAAAAGACAAAGGCCACTCTGTTGAAGACAGCAAAGTCCACATTTTGGACAGAGAGGACGGCTGGTTTGAAAGAGGGGTCAAAGAGGCCATCTATGTCAAAATGGAACAGCCCTCTCTCAACAGAGGGGGAGGGATATGACATCATCTCTCTCCAGTCATCTCCAGTCTACAACACGGTCCTTTCAGCAGTTCCAAGAAGACTCCACTCCCATTTGCACCACTCAGCTGACCATGAGGACACAGATAAACATCCAAGTGGCCTTAATGACTCACTAAAAAGAATGCAAATGACCAACTGTCTGCAAGGAGTATAAATCCTTCCATTCCCCACCATCCAGTGGGGAAGCTGAAGAAGCTTCTTGGAGGAGAAGTGAAACATCTTTAAAGAAAAAAAAGTCCAGTTGCTTCTTGAAAAAGCACCTTTGGGACAACCATGACCTGGATGACTGAGAATTTCCATAGACTTTAAGCCCATAAATGCAGTTGCTGAGCAGAAACACTTGGGCAACACTAGGAAAATAATTCTTGAGTCTACTCCACAGCATTCCTGAACACAAACAAAGTGAAAATCACCAAGTGGCTCATATGAAGCGAACATTGCCTCATTGGAGAAGATCTGATTGATACCAGCACATAATGGTGTTTCAACTTGAAAAGCCAAAGTAATTTATTTTAATACTAAGGGTTTATCCAGTCAAACCTCTGCATATGGCAGCTCTGACCACAGTTCCCTTTGATTACAATGGGCTATTTGACCAGTAATGGGTTCCATACAAGGCATGGCATGAAGCTGTCAAACTTCATCTTCCCAATTTTATTTCCAAACCACAAACATGTTGAAGCAAACCATGCATGCTTATGAGAGGATTTATTCCCGAGGTAATTCTGAAAGTTTCAGGCTGAAAAAAGTTGCTATCCTCGGGGCTGCGGTAGAAGCAAATTCATTGGCATAACCCATCGCCACTTCCTAATCTAACAATGGAAGTCATCAAGCGCAGCTGCCAAGCTTGGCATGCAACTTATCAACCAAGAAACAACTTCTGCTTAGTTGGAGATCTATGATCTTTAGCAGAAAGGACTCCTCTCACTGAATATAACCTGGATTTAGAACTGTCCTGCTAAAATTAGCCCAAACCATGAACAATCATGGCTAGTTCACGATTTTACTCTTGCCCTAAGACATTGGTCATCACAACAATGAGCAAATCACAATAAACTATCACACAATATTGACCAAATATATCCCGAATGCTCTTTGGAGGTTATTCTAAACAAAATGTCAACTACTGCTTTTCACATAATATCTTTGGAAAATTATATAAAGTTTTATTGCATTTCTTAGTAGTGTGACCACTACTAAGTGTGACCAAACAACAGAAATGTTCATTTTCTTCCAACAAACTATTTGCTGCATAATCCATAATCTTTAGCTCCAGTTCTCTGACACTCCACAAATAACGGTTCTAACAGTGATGCAGAAGAGAACATGGGTGAGCCCATAACCAGCCATGAAGCATTCAGTGGGTAACTGAATAGCGGGAAAGAAATTTACTATCCTACAAAAGTAAATTATCTAAATCTGGATAAGAAGGTATTACTGCCTGTGCCGTTTAGATTGGCAAGATATTTGACTCTGAAAGCCACGTGGCAAGAGAACATGTATTTCAGAATGTGGGTTGCAACATGAAATTAATTTTGCAAAACTTCTGATTTATCTGAGGAATTCATTTTTTGTGGATGTCAAAATTAGAGTAAGACTTGGAGATCGCCAACACTGGTATATCTCTTTTGATTTCATGAACAGACAATTCTAGTGGATCATTACGTTAATTATTTCTCAAATTTACTTAGCTATATTAGTTTGCTTATACCTTTCAGTACTTAGCATTTTCATTTCCTTTGGTGTCATATCTGTGATCTCAATCCATTACTTTCAACTAAAGTCTGCCTTAAGAGAAAAGTAATCTATGAATTTTCCCTGGATTCAGAAGCAAAGTGCTAAGTATGTCTCCAGGACTTAGAATAGATCGGTACACATTTTGACAAGACCATTTTAGCCCACTAAAGTCACCAAGAGACTTAATTCCTTGCCATGCCATGTCTGGTTCTCTAGCACATAAATTCCCCATGGCTTTTCAGGATGCTGTTAAAAAACAAACAAACAAAAAACTTTTCCCCTCCCCTATTTTTCTTCCCATCTTGGTTGCTTCCAGTTTGTTGTTTATTCATCAATATCTGTCACACCAACTGGCTGTTGTCACACCGTCAGATATGTAAAGAGCAATTAAGTTTTTAATTAAATATGAATATAGATTTTTGCATCCGTTGTAACACCTCCGAGGCTGGCTTTTTGACAAACGTGCAAATAATGTAGGCATTTAATCATCACATTTTCTGACTTCATTTCTCAGCTGTGAAGGAGGTTAGTTTATAATCCAATCTTGGTTTTCTAATGGGGCAAAAAAAGAATTCAGTCCAGAGAAACTTGAAATTGTTAATGGAAGCTGACCTGATCATAAATTTATGGTTTGGGAAAGAATGCCGATGAAGCAGGTTAGAGAAAGTAGTTAGTGATACAAAAGCATTTGAGACTCAAACATTAAAAAAAAACCACAAGCTAGATGCTCCCAGCCCATGTTAGGAGAAAAATTCATACAGTAATGCATTGCTGAACAATGCCAAGTTCTCATGGGTACCCAACATTTGCCATCAGGCTACAAATCTTCATCACCTTATGACCAGAAGTAAAACTGCTTCTGATGCCAGTCAGTAAATCTTTCTTAATTATGAGCCTTAGTAAGACCACACTTGGAATATTGCATCCAGTTCTGGTCATCACAATATAAAAAAGATGTTGAGACTCTAGAAAGAGTGCAGAGAAGAGCAACAAGTGTGATTAGAGGGCTGAAGGTTAAAACATATGAAAAACGGTTACAGGAATTGGGTATGTCTAGTCTAATGAAAGGAAGGACTAGGGAAAACAGGATAGCAGTGTTCCAGTATTTGAGGGGCTGCCACAAAGAAGAGGGGGGTCAGACTGTTTTCCAAAGCACCTGAAGGCAGGACAAGAAACAATGGATGGAAACTCATCAAGGAGAGAAGCAACCTAGAACTAAGGAGAAACTTCCTAAGAGTGAGGACAATCAACCAGTGGAACCGCTTGCCTTCAGAAGTTGTGAGTGCTCCATCACTGGAGGCTTTCAAAAAGAGAGTGGACAACCATTTGTCTGAAATGTCTTCTGCTTGAGCAGGGGGTTGGACTAGAAGACCTATGAGGTCCCTTCCAATTCTATTATTCTATGTTCTATGATGCCATGACTCAAAAATCAATCAGTGTTAACCCTTAAGCTTTGTAATAAATTTCCCACCGTTTCCCTAACTGCCAGTAATCCAGAAGAATTGGAAACAGGTATGATTAATCATGGTTTAGAGTCTGTATAAGCTATATTAGCAAAGTATCCATGGAATGGAACTTGGGTGCAGACTTAACCATGAAGATGCCAGATATTAATCATTGTCATCTTCATTCTGATTCGGAGAAGGGCTGAAAGGTTTTTCTTTTCTCCCCCCCTCCCCTCACTCCTCTATGTGGTTGGATATTTTTTGATTGCTGTCTGGTGTTATATTGGTATGTCATTTTGTTATAATGTCTTGGAATAAACCTTTAAATACTCCTACTGATAAGGTTATTGCTTCCAAATCCAAACTGTTGAGGACAGAGCAATAGAGAGCCGCTTCAAATGATTTGGTCGGCAGTTCTGGCTGATGTGTCAGACATGTGTAAGAGCCAAGGTGGCGCAGTGGTTAGAGTGCAGTACTGCAGGCTACTTCAGCTGACTGCTAGCTGCAGTTCGGCGGTTCAAATCTCACCGGCTCAAGGTTGACTCAGCCTTCCATCCTTCCGAGGTGGGTAAAATGAGGACCCAGATTGTTGGGGGCAATATGCTGACTCTGTGAACCGCTTAGAGAGGGCTGTAAAGCACTGTAAAGCGGTATATAAGTCTAAGGGCTATTGCTATTGAAGACAAGGAAGGTTGAGGAAGGCTGATTAAGTGAAATGACCAGGTGCATCCATCGGAGGAAGAGGAGGATTGAGCAAGGAAGGCTGATGACCTTTAGACTAGAAGGAAATAAGCAGGGTCCATACCAGAGGTGGGTTCCTCCTGGTTCGGACCGGTTCGCCCGAACTGGTAGCGACCCGCTGGTGATGTCACAGTGACATCACGGATCCGGTTCGGTCAGTGCCAGTCCGTGGGCGCCGCCATCTTTTTTTTTTTTTTAATTTTTTTTGGGGGGGGATTTTTTTCTGGGTTTTTTTCTTCTGCGCATGCGCAGAAGCCAAGTTTGCGGCACTGCGCATGCGTCACCATCTTGTTTTTGGCTTTTTTTGGGGGGGAATTTTTTTCAGATTTTTTGGCACTGCACATGTGCGTGCGTGTAAAGCACGTGCGCGCCCATGAGGCGAGGCCAGGCGGCGTGGGAGAAAGCAAACCGGCAGCGAGGTAAGTTAGAACTCACCCCTGGTCCATACCCTGAAGAGGGAAGTCCTTGACCCTCGCTAGCTGATTGACCCAGCTTGTCATAACCTCTTGTATCTCGATTCTTTAATGAGCCACACAATTTCCGTATGGCCTGGCCCTGCATCATGTCCTTGGTACAAGTGTGTGCTATCCATTTGCTTGAAGTCTGAACCTCGCCGGACTCTTCTCCCTTCCCCTGTCTTTGACTGAAACTATTTCTTTTCTGTAAGATTCTCGACTGATTTATGACTATGCAATTAACTTCTTGTGAATGTTTTCATGCTAGCTTTAGGCCACAAGCATGACAGGCAGGGGGATGAATAATTAAACCATTAATCACGTATATTAAATCATATGTCAGAACTGAAGATAGTATCGCCGTCTTTCCATTTATTCCTCGTTAACTTTCCTTCTATTACCTTTACTCATATCTGAGAGTGATGTAATACGGGGAGCTGGATGCGGGTGAATTAAGTAATCCACCTCTAATGTGCATAAAATAATCAGCACCACAACTACTTGACATAAAATAGGTGTGAAGAGGAAGGCATCTCTTTGCTCTCTGCTATTAGGTTTGGGGGAATGCTTGTTCTGCTTTGACACCCCAAAGTTCTTTAGCCTGTTCAGAGCTTTTCAAAATGCAAGATGGCTGCAAGGAATCTACCCTAGAGTAGCCGTGGTTGCTGGACCTAGGCACAACTCAGTACTCTGATTGTCCCCATGACAGTTGCACCATTTTTTGCAACTGCTAAGATTAACAATCGCGCTGTAGAAGTTCTGGTTTACAAGGCTACATAAAAGATGGTTTCCTAATCATTCCAAATGTTCCATAAAACTTTCCTGTCCTTTAATAAAAGAAAACCATTAAAGTTGCACGATGCTCATCTGGAGATTGGCTGCTTGCTGGCAAGGTGTTGATTGTAAAAGATTTTTGCCGTGGAGCTTACGTTCCCCGAACTGGGCAGTTCCTCCCAAGCGTTCCTAAATCAAGGAAGGAATTCCTGACAGAGAGCCACCATCCTGGGTAGTAACAGATGTGTAAGGTGTGCTTTATAGGCGAGGAAAGAAGCTTTTTCAAAGAGCTGGCCCAGGTAGTAATACAGCAATTCACTTTTTGACAAGATACATGCATTCTTAATGCAGCCTCATTTGCCAAGACCCATTTTTGTGGGCCTGAGACTTCTGCAATCTGTTTCCTTGAGTTTATGGTTTGTTCCTGCCTGGTAACAGAGTCCATATGGTTCCCTGTTTGAAGTGTGCTTAGTATTCCATTAGGGATTTTTGATTTTTGGTTTTTTGTTTTACTTCTCAATCTGATTTTGATAAGGCCTCGGTTTCCCTGACCAGCTGAGCTTGTGCAAATGCAGAGCAGAGTAATTCTCTAATAAATTAACTTGGCAGTAAAGCTTTACCAGAGCAGTTTTGGCTTATTGGAGCAACGTTTTCTTTTATGTTACCTTGTAAAGCTAAAGTGAGGCAGAAGTAAGTATGCTGTGATTGGCGCACTAAACAAAATACAGAGTCAGCCAAACGCATTCTGATTAAGTGTATTCACTATGGTCCCAGGATTAGGTAATAATAGACATACTTTGGAAATCAAAATCTTCTGAGAACACTTTACTAAAGTGATGAATATCTGCAGATTTCCAACTGTTTTCCCTTTCTTGTCATGTAATAATTCCATCACACATAAGCTCACCTACACCATAAATTGTGCGGCATATGTAACATTAATGACCACTTTGTAGTATTACTTGAATTTCCTTTTATCAGCTTCCTTTCCAATTTATAATTCCATATTCAAGTGCAATTTGTTATACTTGGCAAACTTCCCACACTAAGTAACACTCAGATCTCCCTTACAGTCACGGAGAGGCTAAATGTATCTATTCAAAAATGAAATTATCACACATTTTAGACCCAGGTGCAGATCCAGAATATCTCTAGGGTTTAAGAAAAATTGATCAAGGTGACACCATTGAAGGTCCATGATCTTTATGTGCATTGCATGGGGGGAGGAATGGAGTTTCAAAGGCACAAAAATGATTTTGACAAGATACACACTGGACATTCCAGTGAAAAGAATTTTATTTATAGTGGGTAAATTCACTACTAAATCTATTGCATTAGAACTTTTTTTAAAAAAAAAAACTTTCTCTGAATTTTCTGTTCAGAGTGGCAAACAAGAATACGAAAGCTTTACCTTCCAGATAATTTTTATTTTCCTCAACATTTAAAAATATTTTGGGGTCAGACCCAATGTTCTTCCAAATCTGTGGGTCGTGAAATGGGGTTGAAGTTGTCTATCAATCCAGTAAAAGGTGAGACCCTACTCAGCTCTTCATGAGAGGAGGATTCATTTCCCTTGAGCTCTAAAGGGAGCCTAAGGCTTCCATACCTGAGTTTCAACATTCCCCATCTTCGTCTCTCTTTTTTTAAATCTAGTAGTCATCCAGATTTTTACAGCCTGATATGGTAAGCTTAAGCCAGGGATGCTTCAGCTCCGAATCGTAGGGAGCCACTTGGAAAACACCTTTCCTGGATTACTTAAATTACTTAAAGTTTAAGCACCTTGTTAGGGAAAGAGATACTTACTGTAGTAGTTGCTCTCAGTTCAGTTATGGCTTCGTGCTTAAGCATTCAAGTGTCCCTGGCCTGATTTCAGCTCAGAAGTTTAGTTAATACTTGAATGGGTATGTAGAACAACCAGGCGTAGGCTTGATCAAGGGAAGTTTAAAAAATCCCAACTGGAAGAATGTAATGGCAAACTATTTCCAAATTGTCAAAAAAGAAACCAAAAAAAAAAAAAAACCAAAAATTTCCAAAAAAAAAAAAAAAACCCTCCACTTTTTGTCCATGGGTTGAATTTAACTTGAGTTGAATTCCAACTCAAGAGTTGAATTTAACTTGAAAAAGAAACAAAAAAAAAAAAAAAACCACAACATTCCAACAATAACAACAAAACCCTCCACTTTTTGTCCATGGGTTGAATTTAACTTGAGTTGAATTCCAACTCAAGAGTTGAATTTAACTTGAGTTTTTTTATTTTATTTTATTTATTGTACTAAAGCTCCATAGTCCTGTCTTTCAAACAGTGCATATCATTATTCTCAACTGGTTGAATATTGTCCACCTACACTAGAAAATTACCAGTAGCAAATCTCTCTTATTAGAAACTTTGTTTTAGCAACCTTCAACAACTCAGTTGTTGTGCTTGGACTTCATCTATAATATAGTATTTCCCAGTTTGTGGTGACTTGAAGAACACAACCATGTCACATTCCTGGCAAGACTTCCAAAGCAGTTTGCCATAGACTTCTTCCAGGACAAAATCTTCACCTTCCCAGCCTAGCACGGAAGTCTCAGATTCCTTGACGGTCTCCCCTTCCAGCTGCTAGTGAGGGCCAACTCAGCTCAGCTCAGCTCAGCTTCTTGAGATCAGCCAAGGTCACCTGAGTGCTGTTATCTGGCAGGTCGAGATTGTTTACCTTTTTTTGAAAAGTTCAAAGATAAATGAAAGCAAAAGGTTATTAAAGCCAAGCTAATTATCATTTGAAGTTAATGACCATAATAGGGTAAGTGAGGTTTATGCTGATCATAAAAGTTTACTTCTAGTTCTTCATGCTTCTAGGTCTTGGTCTGGGGTTGAACTAAAGAAATACTGTTCTGTTGATTCCAGATCCAAAATCACAATACCAAAATCACGGGCATGACCGCAGCTTCCCACAGAATCAGATATGTTAGCTTGAATTCTTTTTCCCCTCTTTTTTTTGGGGGGTTGTGTGGGTGTGTGTTTTGAAGCAACAATGATTTAAGGAAGATTTTGTTTGGTATGAAGAGACATTATTCATGATTTCATGGAACTTCTTCCTATAAATAAAATATCTCTGCCAGACGAAAGACCCCATAATACAGAGACTTGGACACCATTAAATATTTAGCGTACAGCTTGCAAATATGATGTAAAATGTTATCTTTGGAGGAAAATTAGCAAATTGCTCCAAATAAAGAGTTCTTCCAACTCTTCTGTTGCATGAGAAATATCACCAGAAAGTCATTCTGGATCAGGAATAATTCTAGTTTCTGGTCATAGAAAATAATAAATGGTGCCATAGGCCTGGCAGAAGCCAATTGATTGGGAGACCCACCAGGGAATACCAGACATGTAGATAAGGCAGAAAACTTGAAAAAAAATTTAAAAATAAAATGTCAGAGAAAGAAATGGCAAACACTTTGTGTACTGCTGCCAAGGAAGTGTCATGGTGGTGGGCTTGTGATCACCAAGACTTGGTGGCAGCCATTACTCATTTCATAATAGTAAAAACGAGCTACTTCCAGTCTGCTGAAAGCAGCATCACAACTTTCAACAAATTGCAAAATCTGCTAGCAGGCTAAGAGTCCTGTGCTCTGCCTTAGTCTGAGAGGCCCATAGAAGGTCATTTGTCTAAAAATGCTGAAGGATTGAATTGGTCAAGAGCAGGATAAATCTTTAATTGATAGTATCTCTCTCACAATCTATTGTGAGGTAACGAATGTTTGCATATTTCTAGACTGTCCCTCAAGCAAGAATTCTTTATCTCTTTGGTGCCTGCGTGCATTTACTTACCTTTTTTCAAGAAATTCATGTTCCCTTGTAATGATTGTGCACCTCTGTATGCACTGACTCAGCTACAGCCTCATTTAAATTCCAATGATGGGTTGGAATTTAATGTTAAATATTCACTAATTGTTAACAGTGAAATGAGCATACATGAATCCAGGAAGCTCTTGAATCGGTAGAGCTTTTTTATAAGGAGGACGTGGACTCAAGCCAGAGGTGGGTTGCTGCCGGTTCGGTCCGGTTCTATAGAACCATTAGTGGAAATTTGGCATGGTTCCCTGAAATGGTAGTGACCTCTGGCTGGCCACGCCCCCGAACCAGTCTCCTGCTGAGACGCTCGCCCTGCCTCGCCTTCACCACGTGCATCGAACTGCCTCCTGAGTCCTGCCTACACACAGCATTCACGCTAGCCTACCCCCCCTCCCCACCGGCCAGCACCTCCCGAAGCCACTGGCTTTGCAACCATGGTGGGGAGGGGGGAGGCAGCTCAGCAAGCTTTACAGCCACGTGGCTACAAAGCTTCCCGGGTCGGCTCCCCTCTCCCTGCCGGCCAGCGCCTCCTGAAGCCTCTGGCTTTGCAACCGCAGCAGGGAGGGGAGAGGCAGCTTGGCAAGCTTTACAGCCGCGTGGCTACAAAGCTTCCTGGGCCGGGTCCTCTCTCCCTGCCAGCCAGTGCCTCACGAAGCACCCTCCCCGCCGCCACTGCCCTCTCCTGCTGCCGCCGTGTGGGCCTGGCACGCTTGGCTTTTGGGTGACTGCCGTCCGCATCTGCCTCGGGTCCCGCAGATGCGCCTCTTTCTTCCTTCTCCCGTCGCTGCTGCTCTGGTGCTCACTGAATCAGTTCATCCCAGACCAGGTGTGTGTGTGTGTGTGTGTGTGTGTGTGTGTGACTGTGGGGGGGAGAGAGGGC
>QLTV01004452.1:69561-80599 GCA_003457575.1 Thermophis baileyi
TCCATCCATTGCTTCTTGTTTTGCCTTCTGGTGCTTTGGAAAATACATTGCCCCCCCTTCTTTCTGGCAGCCCCTTAAAAAGCTGTTGCCTATCACACTCTTGGGCAAAGCGTGTGAGCCATTTCCTCCTTTCAGTGGTCCATGAAAGTACATCTATAGTATGTAGATAATAAAGGTGACAAAAGGTGAACAACATTTTTACAGAACTGTAGATATGTTGAGGCTGGGTGTGACAAGGAATGGCTGGGAGCGGAGGGGAGGGGAGGGGCCAGGCAAGGCACCCCTTGACGTGAATGACATTGAGTTGGCCACGCCCACCCAGTCACATGACCACCAAGCCATGCCCGCCCAGTAACATGACCATGAAGCCACGCCCACCATCACATGACCATCAAGCCACACCCACAAAATAAGCCACGCCCACAGAACCGGTAGTAAAAAAAGTTAGAACCCTAACCCCACTGGTCCCTCCCAAGCATGCTTTCCAGTTCTTCTCAAAGGCATCCTAAAACTTAGCTAAAGTCATGGAAGTGTCTTCTTTGGTACGTTTGGTCCTCAGTACAGATGTTCACATTCGCAAGGGCCCCATGCATTCTACCTTTCAGTAGGTGGCAGTACTTAGCTCTCCTTGACTTATTCCAAAAAGATAAGTAGGATCAGGACCCTCAACACACTGAGTTTTAGACTAGAATCGGGGGGGGGGGGGGATACTCTGGAATAAGGCAATGGCAAGCCGGCTTCATATTTATTGTTGACAAATCCATGTAGTAGCCAGGAGTCGATCTTAATAACAATATCATCACACAGATTTAATGCAGTCAATTTATTTGATTGAAGAAATGCAGGGCACATATCCTGTCTCTCTTCGGGGCTGCAATTAATTCAGAAAATTCCCTATTCTCTTCTTTTCCTTACTTTTTTTTTATTGTATCTATATCTTGAATCTGTATTAAAAGCAGACATCAACATCCTTCAAACACTGCAACATCTTTTACAAATCCTTATATGAAAGCAAAAGGCATAAGGAGAAAGAACAAAATATTATGTGAATAGGAAAGATAATTTGCAGCACAGGGCAATATCTTTGTAATATTTTCCCGTCTTCTTACAATTAGGTTTTCCAGTCTGGTTCCTTTCAAACAGACCCCACGCATCATCAGATTATCTTGTCTGGGTGTAATCACAGGCCCAAATTCAAAAGTAAGTCTGACTGGATTCAATAAAAATATACTGCATGCCCAGATCCACACCAAAAAATAATATTGCATCCTTAATAAGGTTTTTTTGCTTGCTTACACATTTGTCCTCCTGTTGGCAATGTTATTAGTGTATCCAGGAATGTTCCACAAGTTATGGTTTAAAAAGTCATGGATGTGGTTACAATTGTGCAACTAAAGCTCTACCTATTTCTTACATCATGCAACACAACTCACATAAAAAGCAGGCGGAGCTTTGATCACCTCATTGGGTGAACCGTTTTTAACCATATTTTGGGATACTGCACCATGGTGTACACCTGTTTTTATAGCACTCCTGATCAAGTGGATCTTTTCAGATTTCCATTTGCAGGATCCTTGTACTAGATTGTTAAGTCCTGGCATGGGGATGCAGGGAGGAACAATTCTTCGGCCAAACAGAAGTCATCATGATCTAAAGATGGACCAAAATGCTCAGAGACTCAGGGCCAGGACAAGAATGGCCAACGGTCCATCAACAGAAAGGCCTGGGATTGGAACCCTGAGGCTGACACACCGTAGGCAAATCGGCAAATGTAGGACTTTTTTTCCCTTTCTACAGTAAAACAACTTATCTATCGGGTAAGTTTTGAGTCCGTGACAATTTGTTGTTCATTAGCTATAAAAACTGGCAGACTTTATTGAGGCTGAGATTGATTTGTCATTGGCATACTCAGTTTTGCCCCGGTTCAAATGTAACAAATATGTGGCAGCTGGCATTTATCCTGCTGGAAGGGAAATAGCAGGAGGGATTGTGAAATGGGGGGGGGTTAAGTCTTGCTTTGGTGCCCTCCCAATGAGTTCTCCCTTCCAACCGCTGGGCCCAAGAGAGTTGAATGGAAGTTCTGCCATGAGTTAAACTGGTTGCTCTCCTTTGTTATTTGATCTCTGAGGGTAATAGGGAGTCAAATGAACACCTGATTCTGCTCCAGAGAGAGAAGGTCCATTGGTCAAAAGCAGCTGACTTCTTTGCCCTATCAACCATTATGGTCTTTTAGGGCAGGGGACAATTCAGGAAAGGACTTGCTTCTTGCCATAGGCTACATATTGAACCTGGGATCTTTTGCGTGTAAAGCCTATAGTACACCAACTCACTTTGCATGCAACAGTATCTGTTATTCAACTATCACAAGGGTTGAAGGGGAATAGAAGAGCAGCAAAATCAGCTCTCCCAATTCTCCAGCTCAGCCTAAACTTCTGGGTTTTCTTGGTGCCCTTCCAATACATTTCATTTTTCTTCTTCTGCCAATATGCCCAAAGGCAAAACATTAACTCTAACATGGTGCTTCCTTGTTGCTGTTCAGCAGGAACCTTCCAACCTCTTCCTCCAGTTTACATGCTTCGGTGTTTGTTTTGGATGGGATCCTTGTGCAAAAACATACAAAGTATGTAAAAACAAACACCCATTCAGGACCAAACAATGCCTCAACTACAAAGAACGTGAACCCTTCATGGGAGGGGGAGCCTTATTGGCTCCAGATGCATTCACAACATTTCACCATTTAGAACAAGCCCTTCGAGTACTTACAAGAGAATATTTATAGCAAAATAAAATATAAGAGGGGGGAAATGGGGATAATTCAGAAGCAGCATCACTTTGTGTTGTGCCTGATATATTTCAAGTCTTTATTTATTGGTGGAATTATTATTATTAGTTTAATTGTTATATTATCCATAGACCTCCAACCTTTCTTTGTTCCGTCTGCCAGCTTAACAGAAATTTTCCAAATTAGAAAGCCAATGGCTACTGGGAATAGATAGTTGGACTGAAAACATGGACAGTATCCTGTAGCCCATTCAAGTGGGGTGAAATTGTCTTTGGTGCTAACCCTCCCTCTTCTTGCTAAACTGCTGGTTTGAAGAACATCTGAAAGGCTCTGCTATTTACTGCCCAAACAAGTTGACTGTCAAGAGCCCAACCAAAGAATCTCTAAGTTCACCAACACTGACGGGGAAAGCCACCAGAATATAAATGGAGAGCAAACCTCACTCCTTTCTAGCACTGATGATGTTCCCTAGTTTGGTAATGAAACATCTGCAAGAAAACAAACTCAGAGGTCACCAAGGACCCCACAATTCAACCCTGAGCTACAAATATTCTCCTTTATCTGCCATTTACCTCACAGAATTGAATTTATCCTGATGTCAAGCCTGAACCTCCTTCCTTGTTATTTTAGCTCAAAAGTTCTGGTTCTGCCCCCTGGATCACTAGAAAAGAGGTCCATTCCTTCCTCTCCATTTTCTGTAAACTGAACCTATCCAGATTCTTTAACCGTTCCTTTCAAGGGTTGGTTATCAGACTCTTCATCATACCTGCCTTCCTGAACCTGTTCCCAAACATCATGATCCCTTCTGAATTGTGGCACCACGTTCAATTCAGTGTTGATCTTGCCAGAACTTGTGTCTCTTCTATAACATCTTTTAGTCTACTTTTAGAGGCAGATAAAATTAACTTCTGGCTCCATTGTTCAAAAATATCCTTCAATATGCCCATTTTAAAAATACATTTTAAAAATAAATTTGCTTTTAAAATAACAACAGAAAATATTTAAAAGGAACAAACACAAAAATACCTACATAATTAAAAAAAATGTGTAAGTGCTTAAAAATAAGTGAAAAAGTACAACATAAAAACAAAATACAAAGTATAATATGTCATTAGAGTAATATCTCTTATGTCCAGGCAGGTAAACATCTCTCAACAATGAAACGATTATATACAGTGTATGGTAGCTGAATTTTGTAGGCTTGCAACGAATAGCAAATGCAAGTCTAAACACAGGGTTTCTGTAAAAATATATGTTTTTATATAATCTGGTGATTGAGATCCAGTGCTGATTGACTGAGTCATACAGTCATTAGTGTTGCATTTTTGTCTTGCAAGCCAGATAACAGCGGAATAGCTTCTCTTTTTCATCTGTCTCCAATCTCATCTCTTACTTGGCTTCATTTATAATGCTGGCAATCTCTCTTCATCTGTATGTGTTTTTTTTCCCTTGAGCACTCTGTGTTTAATTCTGGCCCCATAACATAGTTTACCTTTTTACTTTCATACTTTTTGCCTTGCTTCAGGAAAATTTCCAACAAAATGTGCATTTTTCTCCAGAACCCAATCATATTCAGACAATACATTTAGTTTGGCTGCTAAATTAACTTGTTTTCTGGATTCACACAATACACTAGGTCATGAAACAGCTGAGGTCGTGTATAATATTTATTTTTATTTTATTTTATTTATTTATTTTTGTCAAGCATATATAAGATTACAGTAAAAGTACAAACATGTATACATGAGATGGTTATGAGTACATGGGAACATTAGGACAGGGATAGTAGGCACGTTGGTGCGCTTATGCACGCCCCTTACAGACCTCTTAGGAATGGGGTGAGGTCAACAGTAGACAGTCTAAGGGTAAAGTTTTGGGGATTTGGGGAAGAAACCACAGAGTTAGGTAGTGCCTTCCAGGCATTGACCACTCTGTTGCTGAAGTCGTATTTTCTGCAATCGAGTTTAGAGCGCTTTACCTTAAGTTTGTATCTATTGTGTGCTCGTGTATTGTTATTCTCACAGACAAAACTAACGAATATGAAGGCTAACTAAATAGGCCCTGCTATGGCTGCTATCCTGACCTGGTTGAGTGTGCTGTGTGAACACAACTCCTGCTGTGTTCAGCGGGGCAAGCACTGCTAAGCCACAATGAGCAGATAACTACGGGGAGGGAAGCTCCGTGTTTTGAAGGCCATTCAAGGTCTGAAGGGTGCAACCCCGTTCCTTCAGCGGGGCTGCCTTTGTTTCTCTTGGAAAGGAGAGGTCCCCTTGTTTCCTCTGAAACTTCCTGGCCAGCATGGAAAGGGAAGATCCAGGATGCAAGCATGAAAAATGAACGAAAGAGGAGGAAGGTCAGAGATCTTCCCTCCCATCCTTCCTCATCCGGAGAAGTCATTCCGTTTTACCTAAGCAGCACTTACCTCTTAGGTAAAAAGCCAGCCAGCAGTTAAAGGAATCCCCTGGAATGACAAAAAGGCTCGGAATAAATTTCAGCAAACAAGATGCTTTTCCTGTTCAAGTGTCAGGCCCTGCTAGGTTAGTAGATCTGGCTGAAGAACTCCAGACCTTCTTAGCCAACCCTTTGGCCGAGGACATGATGGCCCAGACCTCGTCAGGAGTGGTTTCATCAATCGGCCAATGGATTCAGGGTATTGGTCAAGAGGAAGAAGACAGCCATATCACTGCAGATTCAATTTCTTGAAATGAGAAGAATTGTGTGTTTATGCATCAGAATGATGGCGATGGGGGTGGGGGCTTTGATCACATTGCCACACTCCCATCTACCCCCAGCCACAGGCACAATTGCTGCCAACACAATCATGTATCGTATAAAGGGAAACCATGCACAAATATTTGCTATGCAAGAGGAACTAAGTAGAAAAACAGATAGTTGGATGACAGATGACCGAAAGTCAGATAAAATGCATTCAGTAAAACATAGAAAGAAGCATTGGGGTTTTTTTTTTTAATGAAATTTCACAAAGTGATGCAAAAGCCAAGTGGAGCCATTTAAGGGTTAGAAAAATGAAAAGTGGCAATTCCTACACATTGCACGAGTTAAAAGAGTAAAACGCATAGGATTCAAACAACTGAAAATAAATTAACAACAGAATAAAACTTTAGGAATGGAGTCAAATAGAGATTGCCTAGGATTGCTTTGATCCTTCTATCCACGTATTGATAAGAAATAGCTATTCAGAGATTGGCTTTTGTTTGTTTTGAAATCACTGTGATATGCAAGTTACAAGTTACACTTTCTAGACATGAGTGAGGGTGGGCATATGGCCAATTATACAGAATGAAGGCTATGCTATTTTCACCTGAATATCTTCCGTACAGTTCAGAAGGGGCCTTCTTGAAACGAAGTCCTGCTGAATAAAATGTGTTTAAGGTTTCTTTCCAACCCCCGTAATAGGGCAACAGGTCATATGAAGAGCATTATCTTCACATCTTCAGCCCTTGGAAGGAGAAACGTTAGCAGGTGTCTCCTGGTCAGGAGGTGGAAGACTTTAGGGAAGATGCCCGAGGGTTTGACTAAAAGAACAGAGCTTCAGATGGAAACATTCCTCCGGGGAGCCTTCGGATGACAATCACTGTCATCAACTGCAATAATTAAGATATTGCTCTGACATTGATGATTAAAATGCACAATGGTGCAAGGCATTTTTTTTTCCTTTCGAAAGTATGCACACATTGTTTTTTAAGCATCCCGTCCAGCTAAACCAAATTCCTCTCCTCTGAGGAGAAAGAAAGAACAGCTTTTAAATTGGATCTGATGGGAAATAAAATCGCTGGAAAGAATCCATTGAACGAGGCAGTTTTTGAATGCAGAGTCTGTGGCGGGAATGGAGCAATATCTGATCCTCAGCTGGGCCTACAGCTGACATCACCCAGAGAGGCATCTCCAAAAATTCTGCTTTATTTATCTTATGATTTAGTGGCCAAAAGTAGAATGTGGAATTTTGAGCCCTAGAAGGTAGACCAGATAGGAAACATGACCAGATTGAGCTAATTTGTCCAGCCATTTGTCCAGAATGGTATAGGATCTCCTGCCTGAGCAGGAGGTTGGACTAGAAGACCTCCAAGGTCCCTTCCAAGTCCATTATTCTGTTCATTGTGCTTCTTTTTTTTTTAATAAAGCCACATTAACAGAATCTTGCAAGTCTGAAATTACACCTCTCCCTGCCCCGCCACCTTTACAGCCCAAAAAACTAGGGAGGGGATGGTCTCCTCTGAGCCTCTTGACCGTCCTTCTTCCTCCTGGGGGCTCAGCTGCCCTTCCGCTGTTCATCCCCCGGTTGCATCTCTTTGCCCTCCCTCCCATGGTCATCTCTGACGTGCTTTTATACCCACTTTGACCCTGGAGGGTTGCAGGCAATGGAAACAGGTTGCCTTCTGAGCTGTAATTTCCCATTTTTAATGGGGCTGGATTGTGCCACCCCAAATCTGACATTTTTCCATCCAGGATTCTGGGCAGAAATGTTCCCTGGATGGCTCATCTCAATTTAGGCTGTCAGGTAAGGGCATGGAACAGAAGCTCAGGTCACTGTCTGAAATGTAGAATCGGGGGAGAGAGGGCATGACTGTGGCTTTGATTTCCTTTGAGATTTTGCTGTAGCATTTCACCCACCTACTTCAGCTCACACTAATATTAGCACGGATTCCGATTAGGCCGGAATTGCAATAACTGACGGATGACACCCTGGTTCCCATTCGGCTGACATATTCATTAGCTTGACATATGCCTACATCTCTATTCCCCTGGAATCTCAACGGGGCTTCACGAAGCTTCCTTTCATAGTTCGCTCAGCTGTTAATCAGCGTCAGGGTGAACCGGGCTGAGTGGTTGGCAGCTGCCGTGATCTGCCTCTCCAGGAATAGTGCCCGTCTGTCCATCCATCCATGGCTCCGCTCAGACTTGCCACGGCCGTGTGACAAAATGCCAGCAAGCCTTCGATCAGCACCATGGGTGGAACACTCTGTGCATTTGTTCAACTTCAACATCATTTGCCCTTGGTTAATTAACAGGATAGGACTATGAGGAAGCTTCGTAACCCCGTCTCGTCAGTTGTCGAAACAGCTTGACGTAGCTGACATGTCGTTCAGGGTGCTGAAGAAATAATGTTGAATTTATATTATATATTTGTGAATTCAACACAAAAAATAGTTGGTCCCAAAAGCGACTGCCTGCGAAGGCTCCTGGATTGGGGCTGCAAGGCGAAAGTGGAAGCAGGTCTACCCATAGTTGAGTAGGCCAGGTTGCCCTGATAGACCGGTCTCACCGGGGGAAAAAACCACTGAAGAAATAATATACAGAAAAACACCGTATATTCACACTTGTCCATAGGCTAAACCTTAGCAATATGACTTGGGGATGAGAAAAAATATTCTGAACTTCAAAATTCTGTCCCTTATTTGGAATTTCTAAATGTCAGGATCCATTCTAGGGGTATATCAGTCATAAATATACACGTTTACACACATGAACTTCGATTTACCATATTAGAGTGCTTTGTAATTTGATAAATATAATCTTTTTATTTATTTATTTACAATATTTATATACCTTTATTATTTTTGTAAATAGCTCAAGGCAACAAACACATACAAATCCTTCTATTTTCCCCATAACAACAATCCTGGGGGCCGAGGGAGAAGGCCTGGCCCAGAGTTCCAGATGCTCACCACTAAATATGAATTTCATCTAATATGATGAAAAAATTGTCCCTCTGCCTGTGACATCTTGTAGAGGAGCAGCTATTTTAAGGAACATGACTAATTTAGACCCACTAGGAGGGAGCTCCAGAACAACAGGATTTTCCAACATGCCTAATCTTATCAAAAATTTAAGCAATAAAAGCAAAATATAACTACAAAGTATGGAACAAATGGTATAATTGGCTGGAACATAAAAGTAAAATCAATAGATAATAGTATGACAACAAAGAGATCAAAACAGGTATTGATATATGTATTTATTGACATGGATGTATGGAAATAAGGTGATAGGTGGATATAATTAGACAGAATGTTGGATATTAAGAAGAACTTATAAGATTATAAGACATAGATGAAGAATATAAGTTAAAGTGTAAAAGTTACAAATGTACACTGATACGGTACGCTGTAAAATGGAAAAATTTTGTTGGATGGTATGTAGTGTTATGTTATGTTATGTTAGGTTAGGTTAGGTTAGGTTAGGTTAGGTTAGGTTAGGTTAGGTTAGGTTAGGTTAGGTTAGGCGTTACGTTACGTTACGTTACGTTACGTTAGGTTAGGTTAGGTTAGGTTAGGTTATTTTTGTATATATGGTTGTTTTTAATGTTGTTTTTAAAATTGTTCAATAAAAAGTATTTAAAAAAAAAAAGCAAAATATAATTCCAAAGAAGCCATGTTTTCCTTCTAGCAAGTGATGAAAATAAAATCTCCTCCAAGTTGAGGTCATCTCCTGGTGACCTTGTGGACACATCCACAAAGTTATCTTGGTGATAGTTGTGTCTTTTTTTTTTCTCCTTTCAACTTCTTCTGGAATATGTTTTATCTTTCCAGTCCAACAGTATTGAGTACTAACCAGGCCCAATTCTGCTCAGCTAATAAGCCCAAACTCATGAACTCTACCAATTTTCTATTTTGCAACCATCACAAACTCTTTTATCACTAAAGTACTAGCAGTGACTCAGTTGAACACAGTCCCTCTTAAATGTAGTTTTTCAGAAATATTTCTACAATAGACTTCAAACAGATTGCCCGTGGGATGTATTTGCCAGTCATCCTTGCTATACAAAGCCATTTGCAGAAAGCAACAAGAGTTAAATTAAAATGCTAAGCATCTTTTTATCCTGAAGTATTAAACAAATTAAAATATCGATTTCTTTTTCACAGCAAGTCCAATTTTAAACACCATTCCTAAATTACATCCAGACTCATCAGCTAGGACCATCCCAACAGAATCAAACATGTAAATATATTCATGTATTTGTTTAAATTTGTAGAGTCGCCCAACTCAATCAACCCTGGGTGGCTTACAAGAAAAGCAATCACAACAACAAAATCTCCAATAAAAGGACATGATCTGATAAAACTAATAAAAGCCACAAAAGAAGAAAGCTTGATAACACAAAACATCCCAAAACCCATCACGCTTCTCCCCAGGGTCTGGAAAAAGTCCCTTGGGACCCAGCACGGATAAGGCCATCAGAACTGCCGGAGGAATGCCATTGGAGGGAACAAGTGTCACAGTTTTCAAGGGCCCATTCAGTGACTTTAGAGGTCACAACCGGCACCTGTAGCCAAATACATGCAAACTCTAAAACGATCTGCGTGGCATGTGATTTGCAAAGCCCAGCCGTCCCACAAAAGGAAGTTACATTTGAGTGCGTACTCTGAAAAGCTACACATTTGGCAAACACTCAGAGAGTCACTCAGGGCTGACAAATGCATCGGCTTAATCTAAATCAACAACAGGGGCTAGGCCACTTTGGAGCAGACTTTGGGGAGAGGGAGGGGGGGAAAGCAGTCTCCGATATAAATCTGGAATATTCCCCTTGTTACGGTACACTAAATAAATCAAACCCAGTTATTGCTAGGTAGCAAACGTTCATAAGAACAGTAGCAGGGAAGGCTACTGATAAGATTTATAAGCCTAGCTCTCTTTTCCATTCTGCTGTTTCTTTTAGTGCAGCTTAGCTAAACAGGTGTTTTGCACTAATTTAAAAGAAGTCTTTAATGAGATACAGAAGGGCCCAAACTTAATGGATTGATTCCTTCCAGGGACAGGAGATGAATGGGAGGAAAAAGAGACCTTTCACTTGTGTCTTGATCACTGTTGATTATTTCCCCTCCAGGGGCTGACAGATGATGGCAAATCCATTTGAAAGATAACAAACAAGAGCAACAAAAATATACCTTTTTTGAAATCACCAATTGTCAGACTTCCTATCAAGAAGGATCCATTGCAAATTCTTTGAGATCAGACAAAGATTGGGATTTTATTAGTGATAACTGGAGTTTCCTCTTCCCTTGGTTATCAGAATATAAGGCAGGCCCTTTATTTGATTCTCGGGTTAAAGCAAACAGTTGGAGAATTTGTTTATTTATATACTAATCCCATTTTCCCAGTATCTACCTATTATTAAGGTTAGATCACAACATTAAAAAAAATTATCATGCCACCCACATGGACCTGTCTGTAAAGCAATTTTCTAGGCAACTAACACAAAGCAATAAGTGAAAAAAGACAGAAAAGGGGAGGGGA
>QLTV01004452.1:83207-95277 GCA_003457575.1 Thermophis baileyi
GGATGGAGGGAGGGATGGATGGATCGCTATACCGAGAAGAGAGAGAGAGAGAGAGGAGAGAGAGAGAGAGAGAGAGAGAGAGAGAGAAGATAAATAATGGATGGATAGATAGATACTCCATTGGAGGCCTTATGGTTGACTGGAGTTGTGAGAAGTCATTGCCAAGTCATCCCAATCTGGAAAGAATTTTCTTAAACCATTATAAATCCATCTGGCAAGCAGCACAGGATGGAAGTAGCTTAAGGGTGCCATGGAGGTATGCATTAAATGGTGTTCTTCATCGCTCAGCTCATTAGGCCAGAGAAAATGAGAAGGAATTAAAGGGAGTCCAGCTGGAACTTAGAAACTCTCTCTCCTCCATGGAAAGTTGCATATAACCATCATGATTTGGCATCACTGCTAATTCAAACCTTGAGTAGCCATCATTAAAACTCATGATCAGAGGGAGGGAGCCAGGGGCAGAGACAGAGGGGCAAAATGCCTACGTGGGGCTGCAGCTGGAAAGCTAAAGCTCAGGCCCTTTTTGTTAGTGTGTGCATGTGACGCCTGCAACAAGGGAGGCAGTCTCTGATTGCAGGGTGGACCTCCATCTTGAAATGTCTGATTGCCCCCTCCAGGCCCCTGGGAAGAGGTGTTTCCCCTGCAGTCACTTCCAATCACTCAGACCTCCTCTGGATGAATGCCTCCTCAGGATTCAGGTTTTCTCATTAGGTCATGCATGTCACACATTTTAACTTGGGAAAAGTCAAGCCAACAGGCCCCGCTCTGCTCCAGGACTGATCGGCTGCAAAGCCAATGCTGGCATCTGAACAGAATCACAAGGACCCCCCCACCCACCCAAGGATTGGCTCAGGTTTTCAGTCTCGTTGAGTCTGGTTTCTTAGAGTCAACTGCTCCTTCAAATGGCTTTGCTGAGATAATCTCCTAATGCAGTTTGTCAGGAGAGACAATCGGAGCAGCTTGTCCTTCTGGCTTATTATGTTCCATTGATTTTTCCTGGCGCTTCTGAGTAAGACAAATAAATTTCACTTAGAGGTGGCTGGAGACAAATGCAACTTTCCCCCTTCCTGGTTTCTCTTTATTAGGCAGCGGAACACACCAAGGGCCTTTGCGTGAACAGAATGGTGATTGAAAACCCCAGAGCATTGAGGGAACAAATGAAAGAGACTGGAATGTAAGGAGCCCCGCTGTCTCAACACACCAGGAATTTCCACTTGGCAGGTTTGATATCCAGGTGGGAAGCTCACTTATTGCCTATCAAAATGGGATGCAGGTAGAAAGAATAGATGGTGACTCTTTATGACAGCCCAATGCAGCTTAAGTCAATAGAGCCCCCTCCCACTCCGTCCCCACCATGAATGCTGCTTAAAAAATGGGGGCCGGGGAGAATCAGAAATCTCTAACACCCCCAACATACTGAATCCACCCAAAATGAGCTCACCTCCTGATGATTTCACGGACACTTTTCTATAGGTGTTTTGGCCACCACAGAGAAGTGGTTTGCCATGTCCTTCTGCAATTCTCCAACACAGTTGTCATTCCTGAAAATCCCAGAAAGGCAGCCCATCTTAGTAATAGCTTTTGCTCCTTGTCTTAATGTTTCAGAAAATATCTGTGTTTGTGCATGTGTATGTGTTGCAAATATACCACAAAGACTTGTAAAAAAGGACTTTGGAAGCTGTAATTGGGTTAACTGACAGCTTCAGCACAAAGTGACTGGCCATGTCCTCCACCAGAAATATTTATGTTGAGGGTGGAACAGGATCAGGTTGAACACATTAGATTAGATAAAGGCACCGACATTTAAATTTTCTCCGCACCATTGCGGGATGCGTTGTATAATTCCTCTGCTGTGTATCTAGTTGTTCTAGTTATCTTAGGTTTAGGATGCTATGATTTTGTGAGGGTGCTGCTTGTTTTACAGTTAAATCTTTGTATTTTCTATGCTGCATTATCACAGTTATATATAAGATAATGGTGGTGGTGGTGATGATGATGATGATGTTATGAAGAGTTAAGTTGTTTCTGGCAACATTGTAAAGATTTGAGGGCAAGTGGAGATTCTCAACCGTCCGAAGAAGAAGAAGAAGAAGAAGAAGAAGAAGAAGAAGAAGAAGAAGAAGAAGAAGAAGAAGAAGAAGAAGAAGAAGAAGAAGAAGAAGAAGAAGAATCCATGCTGATTCTTTGGGCCAGTTGTTTTGCTTCTCATCCAAGAAGCTTCATCAGTTCTGATGGTGTGTGTGTGTGGGGGGGGGGGGATGGAAGGATAGGTCCTGACAGTTGAGACTGGATGGAAGGACAGGTTCTGATGGGATGGCAGGTGGGATGGAAGGCTTGTATTTCTTTGCAGTCATCCAGTCCTTAGCACTCTCTCTGAGAGCCACTTGGGAGGTTTATCTGTGCCCTCAGAGTCACCTGAACCAGGGTGCAAATGGTTGTGGAATCTTCTTGGAAGGGCTGCAAGGGATGCAGTTGTAGACTGGAGATCAGTGGTGTCTGATTCCTCACCCTCTCTTGAGGGAGGGGTGTCCAATTCTAACCAAGTTACCAGGCAATTTCTATGGGCAGCAGACGATTGGACCTTCCTTCTCTCCTTCTTCCAGCTCTTGCGTTCATTTTGAGTGGTGAGAGATTTATTGCCAATCCCAGCAGCCATTGCATACCTTCACTGGTGAAGTTGTCCTCCTCACTGAGGGGAGGAGTTGGAGGAAGAAAGGAGATGGTGTGAATCACTTCAGTCTCTTTGGCTTCCAGTTTAAAGTCTTGACCCACCAGCTGTTCATTTGTACAGGTTTTCTTCAAAGTTTTAAAGACCTCTCTATGGCCTTCCAGGCATTCAGCAGGCTGGAGATCAAACCAGCATTGGCACTGATTGTGTGAATGTGTAAACACAACTAACACCTATGAGGTATAATGGTGTCCCTATTTTTTCACTATGCGAATCGCCATCTTTTGGAGCCTGTTCATGCGGTGTGGTGGAGGAGAAGCCGTCCCCTTCCTGTCCTGGGTTTGACATTAGTCTCAATGGAGACTTCTCTTGAAATGGAAGCTGCAGCTCCGGAGGAAGTAATTTATGTTTTGGGTGGTGGGAAATTAATGAAACTCGCTTCGTGGCTGGGCTTCCAAAGGCTCTCTTTATTTCTACCACCGTCTCCATATAAATCACTTTTCAGAAGACGCGATTTGCATTTCAAGGCAAGGCCCGGACTGATTTCTCTTGAAATGCAAATGGAAGTTTGGGAAGGGAAATTTTTTTCAGGATGTTAGGAGGGAGAGAATGAGTAAAACTCTCCAAGTCCCCTCCCATCTCTTTCATCTTTCTTTTGGAATCGCTTACTGTATTCTGGCTTTTATCCGTCTGGGAAACAGCAGTTTCTTCTGTCTTGTTTTTTTTTAATTAGTCTTCTACCTGGATCTATTCATCAGCAGCAGCCCTCCTGATGTTCTGGAGAAAGGCTGAGCCTCTCTCTTAAATCCCTCCACCTGGACACACCGCACCAGTCCTAAAAGGACTGGCATCTTCTCAGGAACTGGTGAGGAACGGACAGGGCTTGAACTCAAAGGAAGGATGTAAGTTGTACGGCTTCCTTGACAATTCAAGGAAAAGCGTGGAGAGACTCGAATTGGCGTATTTGATTTTCTCTTCTGGAAGGCTACCGCCAACTGAAGGCCAGTGGCAGAGTGCCAGGCAGACACCAGGCAGCTGTGCGGTGTTAGTGTCTGCCTCCCAACAGAGGCGCCTGCTACTAGGTTGTTTAGTCATGTCTTTTTTGGTAAATAAGAACAGACGTTACTAAGTTGCAAAAGGGAAGCGACTGGGGAGCCGGTCCACGCTGTGCAAAGTCCCTAGCCAAGGTCCGCAGGTGGTTCTCAGCAAGGAACCTGCCCTTCAGGTTAGCACAATCTGCATGTATCAGATGTGTTTCCTAAGCGAAGCCAAAGATTACCAAGACTATGACCAGGGATTAAAGTGCCATCAAACACTCTGACCTCAATTATTATATTCTTACATGCCTTTGTATTCTAGTTATTTACTTTATTTATTTACTGTTTTTATAAACAATTCAGCAAACATAACTAATTGAATTAAGTTTCTCCTTAATTCAAGGAGAGAAGCAACCTAGAACTAAGGAGAAACTTTCTAACAGTGAGAACGATCAACCAGTGGAACAACTTGCATTCAGAAATTGTGGGTTCTCCATCACAGGAGGCTTTTAAGAAGAGACTGGACAGCCATTTGTCTGAAATGGTATAGGGTCTCCTGCTTGAGCAAGGGGTTGGACTAGAAGACCTCCAAGGTCCCTTCCAGCTTCTATTCTATTCTATTCTATTCTATTCTATTCTATTCTATTCTATTCTATTCTATTCTATTCTATTCTATTCTATTCTATTCTATTCTATTCTATTCTCCCCTATTCCATTCCATTCCATCTCCCTCCCCCTATTTTCTCCAGAACAACAACAGACCGTGAGGTGGATTGGGCTGAGAGAGAGAGGAACTGTCCTTAAAAGTTATTCTCCTCTCTGTCATTTAGGGCAGCCCCAGCAGATTGTCCTCCCAGGTTCTGAGTCACTGAGCCGGATCATTTGAGAGAACCTCTGACTTCGCTATTACAATTTTACAGGTTGCACAGCGGCAATTTTCTATTTTCTGCAAACACCAGAAAATTTAAAGGGGAAATAATACACCCAAGGTGAACCAACAGGTGAATATCAATAACAATATAGATTTGGAGTAGTACACACCAACCTTGCCTCCGGTAGCTTTGCCATCTCCGTTTCAGCAAGAAGGGCTAGGAAGAGAGACAAGCAGGAAATAAGCAAGGAAATCAGGAGACTGACGTAGTTTTGCACAGATGAAGATCAGACCGGAAGATAGGGTAGATCTTACTTTCCTGTCTGTTTTACAAGCTCTCCAGGCCAACTGGGGCCACCAAAGAAACCTGTTTCTCCGCAGAAAGGGAAGAAGAGAGCAACATTGCTTAGTTGTGTTAGTTTTGTTGGAATTACAGGGAACTGGAATGAGAGTCAACAGCCCATTTATATATGTGCCAGGCAACTTAGAACCGGGGTGAGCAACATCTACAGGCTCAAAGGCTTCAGACCAGGCCTCTCAGTCGACAGGAGGCTGCAGGAGGCCATTCGGGTGTGAGATGACCTCAACAGAAGGGATGTGTGCAATTAAAAAAACCCCTGTGTTTTCTGAGGGTTTGAATAGAGGAAATGAGAGCTGAGAAGGAAACTGCTCCTCTTCTCACTCCCAAATACCTTCAAAATTCTGAACAATAGCCTTCACGGCCTCATTGAAATTTAGCTGTCTTACAGCAACTATCAAGAGCATACAGTATTGAGTGCCATAAATCAAAGCTTATGCCTTTTAATACAATTCATTAATTGGAAAAGATTGCTTATAAGTTTTTGCCACTAACATGGATCTCCTCCTACAAGGTCTAGAAAAGCAAAAGACACATTCTTACGAGTTACACTTATGTATCTGGTATTACTATCCTTCTTCCTTTAGAACAGTGGTTCTCAACCTTCCTAATACCCTGACCCCCCCCCCGTGACCCCCGCCCCGCATGCGAAACACATCAGTGAACCTCTGGGAGAATTTTCCTTTTCTTTAGTCCAACGCACAGGCCTGATTTTCAGGTGGCAAAGAAAGCCTACCACTGACCATTTTATCACTCCTTATTTGAAAGATGCTCTGGAAAGGAAGGAACAGAAAACCAGTTTGACCCGAGGGAACCTGGTGGCCAGCAACCCCTTTTGGATACCCACATAGCCACGTGTAGAGTTTACATCACCAAGAGATCCCAGCGGAGGGAAATGTCACTTGCATATCTATCTGATCCATGAAGATGAAACAGGAGAAGGAAGCCGCCAAGCTCTGTATCTGATTATCGTGGAGTTTATGACATTGGCTCATTGACATGAACGATGTTGACAGAGTAATTGTAGAGTAAGAGACAATGCTTCCTCCTCAGAGGTCATCTGTCGGAGTCCTTCAGTTGAAAGACATTTTTAAAAAAATTAAAATCTAGACTATAATTTTGGGAGCCCATCTGCAGTTCTCTTGACTCTACAGCCTTAGGCATCAAGGAACTCATTGCTATCTGAAATATTGCAAGGAGTCTTGATTAAAATTGGAGGCAAAGCTTTGGCTGAATGCCTGTTCCTTTCTTTAGAATAGAATAGAATAGAATAGAATAGAATAGAACAGAACAGAACAGAACAGAACAGAACAGAACAGAACAGAACAGAACAGAACAGAACAGAACAGAACAGAACAGAACAGAATAGAATAGAATAACAGAGTTGGAAGGGACCTTGGAGGTCTTCTAGTCCAACCCCCTGCTTAGGCAGGACACCCTATACCACTTCAGACACATGGTTATCCAACATCTTCTTAAAAACTTCCAACTAGTTGGAGCATTCACAACTTCTGGAGGCAAGCTGTTCCACTGATTAATTGTTCTAACTGTCAGGAAATTTCTCCTTAATTCTAAGTTGCTTCTCTCCTTGATTAGTTTCCACCCATTGCTTCTTTTCCTGCCCTCAGGAGCTTTGGAGAATAGCTTGACTCCCTCTTCTTTGTGACAGCCCCTGAGATATTGGAACACTGCTATCATGTCTCCCCTGGCCCTTCTTTTCATTAAACTAGACATACCCAGTTCCTGCAGCAAAGAGAAGGCACTTCAAACAGCCAAAGAGGCAAACTGGGTTTTGTGCGGCATCCTGAGGGCCTGTTTTGATAGGCAGTCAGCTCTGGATTGTATACAAGGATTAGCAACAAGGGATGAGGTGTTTATATAGTTTTTAATTATGACTATGTTTATGTATTTAATGCTCTTTCCTTTTTATTCACTGTGGTTCACCACCCAGAGGCATGTTTTTTGTGAGAGATGTGGCCATATAAATGTGACAGATAAATGAATGAATGAAAAAAAGAATGAATGAGTAAATGAATGAATGAATGAACGAGGATGTGTGAGGATTTCATAAAAGTTCACAGATCATTGAAATTTTACTGGGTATCATGATTAATAATTCCCAGTGTTCTCAATCTTCTGTACTCATATATCAAAATGCTACACAATCCAACTATGATAAAATTAGCATTTATGATCAGAAGTGAAACTAACCTTTGCAGATACTTTACTAGACTAAATCGTTACCTTTATTGTTGTTGTTCTACTGTATTTAGATGAGGTGCCAGTACTTTTGTTTTGTTCGCTGTGTTGCCTTTTCTTTGTCTTTCTGATAAAATGTACTTTTTAAATACCGTAAGATGGTTAAAGCAGACTCCCCCCTATTCAGGATTCTGTTTCTGTTAACAAGCAATTTGATTTATGTCATTTCTGACATTGAGAAGGTGGCTTTTCTCATATGCAAATCAGCAGAATGAATGAGGTACATCTTGTTTTTATTACCACATTCATACTATGGTTTAGGTATTGTGTCTACACTTGATCTTCCAGGACATCCAAAGTCAGAAAACACAAAATGAGATTTCTTAAAAAAAAAGCCAGCACAAAGCAATACATTGTAAATGCATCAGGTTTTTTTTCAACAGGTGTAAATTGACTGCTCTCCACTGAGACTCTCTCTCTCTGTGTGTGTGTGTGTGTGTGTGTGTGTGTGTGTGTGTGTAAAATGAAAAAAAACAACCACCTTGAGATACTATTCTCTGCAGTTCCTGCATTTCAGATTATGCTTTAAATCACTGTTTGACATATAAAAGAAAGCGTGAGAGGCCAGAAGAAGGCGAGGAGGAAGCGTCTTAGATTGCTGTATTTTACACTCCATAAATTCATTTGCAGGCTTAAGACACTGGCTGTGTTAAATGATCCTTCAGTGGGACTTCAAAGGGGCTGCTCCATCCACAGCCCTGCCCTGCCCATCTAAGGCCACTTCCAGGTTGGCATCTGGAAATGATATGATTAGGTGGAAGTGAGAGTCCTTTTCTCTTCTCTTCTCTTCTCTGTCTTCCTTCCTTCCCTCCATCTCCTTTTTGCAAAATTGGGGTGAAAGTAAGCTTTTAGGTTAGTTATTAAGTTCTCTGTACACATACACACAAACATCCTGTTAATGACAAAATTTGCCCACATCAATACATTCCGAGTGAATGAAATACTCATTTCTAAGCCTGAGACAAAGGTGTCTTATATTTTGGACACTTTTATCATTACTTTCTGGGATCAGGAAGACTTCTAAAGGCTTTTCATGATTTAAATCAGGGGTCTCCAACCTTGGCAACTTTAAGACTTGTGGACTTCAACTCCCAGAATTCCTCAGCCAGCGAAGCTGTCCAGAACGTTTTGGACTGTTTAATAGTTTTTGACATCTCTTTGTGTAAGATAATTATACCTTGGAACTATGGTTTATTGGCAGGCAGATATTTCAATAGTGTCATTGATCAGCCTTAACCACACATGCTGATGAAAAACCAGGTAAAGATAAAACAAAGTTCAAAAATAAGGCCAAGAAAGCTACCTGGACTGGTTTATTACTTGATTTATTATGGTAGACTTTGCACCCAGTCTAAAAATTTCTTTCAACCAAACTGGTCTTTGCAAAGAAAGTCATTGTGATGTTTATCCCAACCCGACCAGCATTGATGTTTGTCTTATCCTCTTTTTTTTTTATTCGTATTTTGTATTTGTGTTTATTAAAGTCAGAAAATGTTTAATAAAAATTATTTAAAAAATAAAATAAAATGGAGAGAGGGGAATGAAATGGGCATCTCAATCCATCAGAATAGAGCTGGAAGGGACCTTGGAGGTCTTCTAGTCCAACCCCCTGCACAAGCAGGAGATCCTATACCATTTTGGACAAACGGTTGTCCAGTTTCTTCTTAAAAGCCTCCCGTGTTGGAGCACCCACAACTTCTGGAAACAGGTTGTTCCATTGATTGATTGTTCTCACTGTCAAGAAATTTCTCCTTAGTTCTAGGTTGTATCTATCTTTGATAATAGCAATAGGACTTAGACTTATATATCGCTTCATAGTGCTTTACAGCCCTCTCTAAGCAGTTTACAGAGTCACTGGGTTTTACCAACCTCAGATGGATGGAAGGCTGAGTCAACCTTGAGGCAGTGAGAATTGAACTTCTTCGATAAGCTTCCATTCTGCTACTTCTTGTCCTGCCTTCAGGTGCTTTGGAGAATAGGTTGATCCCCTGTCTTCTTTGGGAAGCCTCTCAAATATTGGAACACTGCTATCAAGTCACCCCCTAGTCCTTCTTTTCTCTAGACTGGCCATACCCAATTCCTGCAATTCTCTGTGGAAGAGAGAAGGTCCCCTTGCCTTTTCTTCTTCCACTTCACATGGACAAACCTCCTCAAAGTTCCCTCCAACCAGGCAGAAAATTAATATGTTAATAAAAGCTCTTCTTTTCTTTAAGCTCATTAATATACCGTGTCATATTGGATAATGACTGTAGGGAGCATCTAGTTTAGTTTGGGCCCAGCACATTCCTAGTCAATCCCTACATTCAGATCAGCCACATCAACACACACTCAGATCACATCACATCACAATCTTGAGATCAGAGAAGGTTGACCAGGTGTCTCAAGACATTGCGGTTGTCCCTGGAATAGAAGTCTACTTAGCTCTACCAACTCCAACAATGAAATGACTTACTTGCTGGGAGAAGACAAAGATGCCCCTCCAGGTGCCCAAATACAGTTGACATCAAAGTCAAGTCCTGCAAACAGAAGAATTCCTAAAAATTTAGGGGCTAATTGTCCTAACTGCAGATAAAAGTCTTCCAGGCTTCTTAGGGGCTGAAGAATAAATGAAACTGAGTAAATGCTTGTAATAGCCAATATATTTTTTTCTGTAGTTTGTTCTGCTTATCTTTTGTTCATTTTGTCTGTATTTTTATGTTATTTATAGTTGTGAGCTACCAAGAGTCAGTTTGGGTCAGGTGGCATCCAACCTGAATGAATAAATAAATCTCCTTAATTGACTCTAACTTTTAATGAGCTCTCCAAACGTATATTTTATAAACTTCCTTTAAAATTGTTGGTTATGCTGGTTTTTATAATGTTTAGAAGGAAGCAAAGAACATGATTTCCCTAAAACTGAAAGAAATGAGGAATGTTTCAGGTATCTTTCATCCCAGATCTCTCATAAATGCAACAGTTCTATTTAATTGCATGAACTAAAATCTTCTTGAAGAACTTTTCCAGATTGTGTTTGAACATATAAGTAGTATAGTCAAGTGTTCAGACACAATTCAACTTACATCTGTGAGTGTGTGTGTGTGTGAGTGCCTGCACACCCACATTCCAGCTCCATCTTTTTTTCTTTCTTTTTTTTCCTTTCTTTTCTTTCTTACTCTCCTCAACCTTGTTTCCAATTTTGTTTTCATGCTTCAGCAACGGCCTTATACATCTTTGACAGCCCTGCTTGAGGAATTGTGTTGCCGTTGGTTGGGAGTATTGTGTAGAGAACACAAGGATTAGAGGAATTCTGTTGCAACTGACCTCTGAGATTAATACTGACATGCAGGATAAAGTTAATGCTGACCAAGCCTAAGGCCCGATTGATTTTGCACAATGGATGTGCTGTTCAATAAATGAACTTTCCAAGGACCTTGCTGAATTAGGGAATAGCTGACATTTGACAACTCTATTCATTACCTGAGACCGTTTCGTTGGACCTTACAGTAATCAGGATTTTATGTTCCTACGTGGTGTGGGTGTGCATGCATTAACATGCAGAATGATGCCTCCAATTTGTGCATTAGTCTCCAAACCAAGAAAGGTTTAAAGGAAACCCTCCTGGATCCCTGACTGGAATGCAGGAACGAGTGGGAGCAGCCTAAAACCCTTGCAAGTGTAACCTCCTTTAGTCTGCAAACCTTGATGGAAAAAACATTTTTCTGTGCCAGGGCCTCTGACAACCTTTGTTTTTAAGGAAACCTGGTAGCTTGTCCCCAGGTGCTGAGGTGGAGCCCTTCTAAAGCCATCCTCCTCTTCTGCCATTAGTAACCTGAGTTAACCACAGTCAAAATCAATTATATGTTAAAAATCTTCGGCCAATGGGATCTTGACTGACAGACCGAGTTGGATGTCGGAGAAGATTTAAGACAAAATATCCAATGATAAGCTCTAACGTTAAAAGCAAAAAAGACCCTTATTTCATTCAAAGCACTATCAGAAGCGGAAACAATCGTGATGACACCCACAAAATCCACAGTTTGATTAGATTATTTTGTAATTCCAGGCAGATGTTCTCTCTTGGGCAGATAAACTGGTAGTGAAAATGTTGTCCAATGTTTCCAGAAACAGATGATGAACCAAAGCGGAGATAGGGGTGGAGTCAGGGGTCTTGTCAGGCAAATAATCCACCCTGAATCAGATGGATAAGGGCAGTATAGAAATGCTGAAAATAAAATAATATAAACCCAAATTAAGGTCCTTACCTCACACTCCCAAATACGACTGTATCTCAGCGACGTCCAGTGAGGTGAAGACCTTAACTTGGGTTTATATTGATGTTATTTATGGATAGAATTAAATGGCCATCATGTCCCTTGCCAGGACAGGAGCTGCTGGGATTCCTGGTGCCCAGGAGATCACTGTGAGAAAGTTCTAGAGCAATGAAGCTGCTGCCCCTTCCCCATCATCGTGGCCGTCTTCTTTGTGGAGAGACGCCTTAAGACAGAATAGGAAGGTCAAGGAAGCCCAGTTATCTCCCTCATGGTGAAGAGATCACTGCTTTTTCTTTTTTTAAGCAACCGATTTTTAAATGTATCCAGGGCGGTAGTGATATTTCTGTCTGTAGCTTTAGCTTATGAAAATTGAACTGTGCCTTTGTTGAAGATTTTGGACATTTTTGGTTTGTAGGTATTTTTATGCACATATTTTATGCACATATTTAATTCATGTACATGTTTTAAGGTCTATTGATTTTGTCTTGGGCTATAAATTAATTTTAAAAAATCAACTTTCTAACCCACATTAAGCTAATTACTGCTGCTTTCAATAGGTCCTTCCTCCCTCCCTCTTTTTCTTTCCTTCCTTCCTTCCTTCCTTCCTTCCTTCCTTCCTTCATTCCT
>QLTV01004452.1:104394-114884 GCA_003457575.1 Thermophis baileyi
TATGAGTACATGATATTTTACGAATACATGGGAACATTAGGACAGGGACTGTAGGCACGTTGGTGCACTTATGCAAGCCCCTTACAGACCCCTTAGGAACGGGGTGAGGTCAAAAGTAGGCAGTCTAAGGGTAAAGTTTTGGAGGTTTTGGGAAGAAACCACAGAGTCAGGTAGTGCATTCCAGGCATTAACCACTCTGTTGCTGAAGTCATATTTTCTGCAATCGAGTTTGGAGCGGTTTACATTAAGTTTGTATCTATTGTGTATATTTGTCAGAATACCAAGAACTAAACCTAGTAGATGACCTCTTCAGCTCTCAGCCCATATATTATGGAAATCCTCTGAGCTTACATGCACAGTATAATTGCATATCGTATTTTTAACCATGGAATGGGTCCCAGATAGTGCTTGGTGGAATCAATTGTATCCTTTTCTTTTGACTTTGGTGGATGAGTGAGTTTAGCAGTCCCTGATGCTGGGCTGTGTAGCAAAGCTTCAGGAATTATGACTTCTGCTATCAAAGGATGGGATATTTATGAGCTAAACTCAATGCAGACACATTACTTCCTTGCTCACTTTTGACACTTCCTATTGTAACTGGGATAATTAGTGCCACACCACGGAATCTTGTTGAAGTAAATTTCCTCTTGCTGAATATAATGTAGTTAGCAGATTGGCTGCAGGCTCCATCCTTGGCGTCAAAGGATTGCTTTTTACAAGTTGCAAATAATTTTTTTTCCCTGAGCTTGTTAGAATATTAGGAGACTTGCCAGATGCTTCAGGCCAAGAGGGAAATTGCCTAGATGTGTTGAGAAATGTAACATTTGAGTTTTAAATTTAACTTCAGATAACACTGCCTTTTTGTTAATGCAATGGCTGTTATAACGATGATAGTGAAAGAGTCACAGGAAGGAACAGCACCTGGCTGGGTTTTGTTGAGTTCAATGTCCAGGCAGAGTTGCACCTTTGGTGAGCACATGGATATGGACCAGGAGCAAGTCCCAAGGCTGTAGATTGAATTGAAAGTGACTGCCTAAGATGACTAAACTTGGTCAGATTGATTGATACTATGGAAAACATCTTAAACTATATCAATAAGATAGAGATGGAGATGGAGATGGAGATGATGGAGATGGAGATAGAAAGAAGATAGATTTTTCCTTGGATCAAATTCATATAACTCTTCTCCAGGAACAAAAACCAGATTATCGTGACATTTTGAAGGCTTCCAACTGAGTAGCATATGATGTTGATCCCAAGGTGCCAAATTCAACCAAAGACCCAGCTGGACTCCACACGCTACATGTAGAAAAGGAGCAGGGCCTTGGTTGCATGGTTGAGGCTGGCATCTTGACATTTTTAATACAGATCCAGTTCAGGTAGATCACAAGGTCCCCAATTCAACATCCATCTGCCTGATCTCTCCATTGCAAATGACAGAGAGGATGAATACCTAATATTGATGTAGTCCTCATACGTTCACCTCATCCTTCAGCTGAAGCTGCACCCAACACTCTAAGGCTAGATGGAGAATAAATAAGAAGAGACCCCAAATACCAGCCATACAGTAGTGGACAAAAGGGGGAAAAGGGAAAGACATAGGAAAAATGAAACCCCAAACTTAGATCTTCAGGTTGTCCAGAAGTTCTTATCACAATCAGGTGAGGAACGAGAGGATACATTTTCCCACCTAATCTCCAGAGGGAACCTGTCTCTGACAGGTTACAAAGGGATTCCTTTCTCTGCCCATCAGAGCATGTCTCTGTGAAATAATTTCATGTATTAAAGCAAGATGTTCCAGGGGCCGAAAGCAATGGACCAATCGTGGATGGATGAGCTGAATTAAACTTCTCAGCCAACGATCCTGAAGAGCTTTAGAAAGTAATTTGCTTCATAGGCGCAGCTTCTCCAGACCGAAGAGGCTGCCGATTTGCTCTGGTTAATCATTATCCTTTCAGCTGCTGGAAAAATCTTGGCTTACAGCTAAAAGATAGGAAGACGGTTATTAAAAACAAGACAACTTTTTTAACAAATAGGGGCTGTGGAGTTGAAAACACAAAGGGCTTGATGTTAAAAAATACTTACAGGCAGACAGGATGCAAATAAGGGAAAGGCAATGTTTTATGTCTGCATCCTGGTATCTGGAATTACTTATGATCCATATTCATGACTGTTTTTATTTATACAGAAAAGATATTGAGTGGAAATCAAACTTAAAAACAGAGGGCACCTATGAGGAATTCAATGAAACACGAAAGCAAATTCAGTTTCCCAAACTAAAATTTTTATATTATATAAATTAAAAGATTCTTGGCAGCATATCTCAACTTAAATGATGCAACAACATGTCCTATTGTAATCCCTGAGTCAGAATACTTAAAGGATATTTTAGCGACTTTCTTCTTTAGCGACAATGGGATGCCAACATCCTTCGCTGGGATGGGTTGGCAGGTCCATTATGGAAGTCTGTGTCAAAGTGGAGGCATTTCTGTCAGCCAAAACAGGAAATTGTATTATTAAGCCCAATTATATGATTTTTTAAATTGATTTTCTATTAATTACATTTCTTAGTGCTTAATAAACATCGTGTTGTCTGGGTATTTAATTTGCTTAACAATACAAATTTACATTCTTAATCTCCACCCCTTTTTCCAACCATTGGTAAAATAGATTCTATGTTTGATAATATTCTACATCTTCTTTCTGTTTAGTTTTCAATGTCAATCTATCCATTTCTGCACAAGCTAATATCTTCCTATCATCAATTATATGATTTTTAAAAAGTTTTTGAACATTGTCAAAATCAAATGTGCTTATGTAAGTATATATACTTTATTAACAAATGGGGAGCAACAATATCTATGGCTAACGGTGAGGATTGCCATGGTGGCACAGTGGTTAGAATGCAGGATTGCAGGTTAACTCTGCCGACTGCCAGGAGTTCGATCCTGACCAGCTCAAGTTTGACTCAGCCTTCCATCCTTCTGAGGTCGGTAAAATGAGGACCCAGATTGTTGGGGACAAGAAGCTGACTCTGTGAACTGCTTAGAGAGGGCTGTAGAGCCCTGTGAAATGGTATATAAGTCTAAGTGCGATTGCTATTGCTATTCCCAAATGATGCATTGTGTGCCACAATATCACATAGAAGCTCTCATTTTGTCACCTGGCATCCTTGCAACTGTCTGGTGGTGTATCCTATGCAGATACACACAACTGAATGGATGGGAAGATTTTTCAACCCCAGCTGAAGTTAAGACCATCCAAACTCTGTATTTGTGGCTCTATAAACTACAGAATTCTAGCTATACTGTTGCCAGAGACAGTTCTTCATCAAATACATGGCTGGACAGGGAATAGATTGCCTCATTCAAAAGAAAGAAAATGCATCTAATATATGATAACCTGTATTTTTCTACTGGCTCTGTTTATATTTTGTAATTTATTGGTAGTGCATGTTTCTTTAACAGAACATTGGTTAATTCATGAGAGGCCTTTTTACATCCTTATACCAACTTGCACTCAGAGAGGGGGGAGGGGTCACAACATATTAAAAGAGTGGGGTTTCAATCAAATTTCCATGGTCACCCTCTTGCCTTTTTAAAACTTCACTGTGAAGCTTCCTACCCTTACCCAAATATCCATTCTAGGTATGAGTATTTATACTCATTTATATAATTAAAACATAACAACTTCTAGTAATGTATTAAGCAGTTCTTTTGTAAGCTAAATGGATCTGCTACTGAAAAATAAGTGGGAAATCAAGCCATGTTATTTGTATTAAACTTGGCTTTCCTCTTAAAGTTGATTTCCTGTCTTCCCACCTGCTCCTGCCCCACTCAGCTCTCACCTCCCCACTGAATGTGAAGTGCAAGAAGCAGAAATAAGGATTTGGAGAATCAGGAGTTCTCCACCGTGGCCTTTTAAAGGACTCAGCAAATTGAAATGGACACATGAGATGGATTTATAGTGGTTTTGGCAAGGTAAGTTAAAGAAATGTGGAGCAATTCAAAACACAGTTGTCCAGACTCTGCAGGTTGACCCTTCAGCCCTTTGAAGGAATTCATGGAAGGAGGAGAAACGTGTTTTCTTTCTCTGATTTTGACCCTTAATGGTGCCAATTGATACGAAGAAGTGAAGGGTTACCACAAAGTGCTCGTGGAGGGATTCCCACTCCAAGCTCAGGTCAAGCCCCATTCCTTGACACTGACATCCCATCTGTCAAACAACAATTTCACATTATAACTGACAACTTTACATTCATTCAAGTGCAAGATCACAATACTTCTGAACAAGTATGTTCAGAGATGTGGCTGTAGGTCCGGTATGAGTTTGTACAAGTTCTTGCTATTTTTTACAACAATTCTCAGGAGGATGGGAATTTGCTATTCCCTTGAAATGAGTTTGAGCTAGTATAGAACAGCAATTAAAGTGTTAGTCTAGGTCAAGGGAAGGGAGGATTTTATGGTTCTTCAAGTCAGCCTTTATTTGTACATTTTGCACTTTGATTTAAGTTAGATGCAAATTACACGGGTAGAATATTACTCCTCCTCTCATTGTATAAATTATCATTTGGTGACAACTTTTGAAGGCTTCTGGAAGCTGCATATGGATCTAGTTGAGTGTCTTTGTTCTCACAGGAACTAGTCTGGATAAGGACATCTGCAATATTCATTGGGGGGAAAAATGGCAAGCTTTTCCATGGGAACTTTTTTCCTTATGCAAACTGCACATGTGGGGGTCTTTATCCAAACTGCGACTTCAATAGGAGCAAAGAATTATAGCCCCTACCTCTCAGGAGAGGATCTAATGTGCATGTTTGATGGCCTTGACCTCAAGTGTTAGGAGTTACATAGATTTCATCATGCACTTCTAGGAAGATTGAAATCATAGCTACATTACAAGCAAAGTAATTTGAGAGTTGTAATTCAGCTGCTCATCACAAACATTCTATTCACAAGTAAGACATCTGTCCTGGTCTAATAGAAAATGCAACTTAATTTGGAAAAAAGAACCCTGATTCAATGGGGATTCAGATGAATTGTCTTTAAAATAGAATTGTTAAATTAATTTCATACACATTGGTTGAATGTCTTCAAACCAACTTGGTGATTTGATGGTTTTCTGTGCATGGCAGAATCAGATCAAAGCAATTTGATGATCTGAATATATGATTTAAATCAAATTGTCTCTTTGTGGACAATTCAGGATTACAGGCCTTCGAGCCTAGCAAAAATTAGAAAGATGGAACATAATAGCCCGGTACTTGTTTGAATGACAACTGCTCTAAAACAAACTTTACACAGTCAGCATTTTAAGGATGAAAAATTACCTATTAAGGAGGATAGATGGCAAATGGCCACGAAAGAGGAGGAAATGCTTTGTGTTGGTAGCCTGTTGATCGTCTGACACAACTTCTGAATGCGCTTTTGTCCATTGGTTTCATTTTATGGTTCTTCAATACATTTAGAAAGATCTCCTGCATAGACTTTCACAAGGGGAGAGGCAGACGATGAAGTAATTTGGAAGCACAAAAGAATCTCCAGGACTCTCCAACGTCTCTTTGCTTCTGCAGCTGAATTTCTGTTTATGGCCATGACAGCAAATAAAAATAAAAGGAAGCTTCAAAATACGCTGCCCAAACCATTCATGGCAAGGACAGGAAGCCGTCAGTTTCTTTCTCTTTGTTTCCCAGGGATCAGCACTTACAAATGCATCGTGTCATCAGGTGTTATGAATGCCAAAACCCATCAGATTGATTGTGTGTCATTCTGTGGACATTAGAAGTAAGTAAGTATGTCCTTGGTCCATTATTTCTCTCTGCTGGAATCCAGCAAGATCAAGAGAAGAAAGAGATGTTAATCTCCTGTAGGCAAAAAGAAAAAAAAATGATGGTTTTTGTTCAATGTATGTTAGAAAATAGTGCTGTCCTGAAAATTTATTTTGGTTTTTCTTTTCAGTTCCTGTTAGTGAAAACAATAAACCAGTGGAACGGGTTGCCTCCAGAAGTTGTGGGTGCTCCATCACTGGAGGCTTTTAAGAAGAGATTGGACAACCATTGGTCTGGAATGGTAGAGGGTTTCCTGTTTGAGCAAGAGGATGGACTAGAAGACCTCCAAGGTCCCCTCCAACTCTGTTATTTTGTTCTGTTCTTTTCACCCAACTGCTTTCCTTCACATAGAAGCAGAATCTTTTTTTCAAAGGAGAAGAAAATGTTGGAGAGCAGGGCTCATTACAATCTAGCCAAGGAATGTCTTTGCCGGTCCAGTCTTTCATCCTTTTAATCCTTTTCCACCAGTCCACTGCCTTTCATGGCTTCTCACATTTGAATTGGATCCTGAGGGAGAAGACCACGAAGCAGCTAGTCCCATGTTTGTTTGCTTTCCTGATCAGGAAATGTGAACATCTAGGGAGACTGCAGAGGAGTTGTTGTAAGACAAGGTAAAAGCAGCAGCTTTGGCTGTCTTACAACCATAAAGTAAACTTTAAAAAGGCCCCTCAAAATATATCTAAATAAATGCATATCCTGAGAATGAAGTACAAAGAAAAGACAGCTTTCCAGAAAATTGGAAGTGAGGGTTTAGCAGAGTATTGGCAAAAAGTCTAAAAGTGTTCTGGAAACAGTGCTATCTACGGAATCCAGCAGATCTGGGCAACTTTCATCCAGTCTCCAACCTTCCTTTTTAGGGTAAGTTGAGAAGGTGGACAGCTGTGAGACCAGAGGGTCCTGGAAGAAGTGCATTATCTGGACCTGTTCCACTCAGGATTCAAGCCTGACCATAGTACAGCCTAGATTGCATCTATCTGTATGTCTGCTTGCCTACCTGTCTCTATCATCTACCATCTATCTATCTATCTATCTATCTATCTATCTATCTATCTATCTATCTATCTATCTATCTATCTATCAATCATCTATCTATCTATCTATCTATCTATCTATCTATCTATCTATCTATCTATCTATCTACCCATCTATCTATCTATCTATCTATTATCTATCTATCTATTCTATCTATCTATCTATCTATCTATCATCTATCTACTATCTATCTATCTAGCCTATCTATCATCTATCTATCTATCTATCTATCATCTATCTATCCATCTATCCATCTGTCCATCTGTCCATCTGTCCATCTATCCATCTATCCATCTAGCTATCTAGCTATCTATCATCTCAAATTTCTATCCCCCACTCCATCTATCGAAAGAAATGCTGAGTGGCAAACAACCAGTTAATTGGCCACAGGAATTAAGTCCAGATAGTGATCTTACATTTGGCAAATCATTTCACAAAGTCTTCCATAAGATCCAAATAGAGAAGATGGAAATTGTGTGCTGGGTTATGTTACCACAAGATAAAGACAGATTGCATTGAACCATCCTAATGAGTGCACATCAGTGCCTTCATTCATTCATTCATTCATTCATTCATTCATTCATTCATTCATTCATTCATTCATTCATTCGTTCGTTCGTTCATTCGTTCATTCATTCGTTCATTCGTTCATTTGTACGTTCATTTGTTTGATCGATCGATTTTCATCTCATCTTTTTTGTGACCAACTCAAAGCAGCATGCCTACCTAATGCTCCCGCCTCCTATCAAACTGGAAGGAGGTGATGAGTGGCATAATGCAATCCTTACCTGCATCATCAGAAGTATTTTGGCAACTTTATAATTCCTCTCTTTTCTATATGGCTCAGACCACACAATGGACTCCTCTGGACAGTTCTGATTATCACAGTTCAGGAAGGACATTGATCTACTGCAGCTTGGCCAAATGACAGCTGGAAATCTAAGCAGCTTAGAAAGAAAAACTTTCAGGGAATAATTAGAAGCAATGAGTATGTTTATTCTAAAGAAAAGGAGGAGAGACATAATAGCTTTAATACTTGAAGTGTTGTCATGTAGAAGATGGGGCAGCCTTGTTCAAAGTTGCTCCAAAGGACACAACAAGGAGGACTTAAATCACAAGGATACAGAAGTCATTTGGAATGGGGGGTGGGGTGGAATGATAATGGTTTTCCACTTCAGAAAAGCCTGTTTTAGGAAGGGCTCTTTTTTCACTGATGATGTGCAGCAGGTTACAGTAGATAATCTCCCCGATCCCTTCTCTTAATCATATTTTTATGTGTGCGCTGCCAAAATGATTAATGGAAGTGTGATTCAGAAACAAATGGATGGGGGAAATGAATATTTCACCAAAATCAGTAAAATAAGAATGATGTTTCTTTGGTTCCCTATAATCTGCTAACCCATACCTGTGATGATTTAACGTCAGTATTATCTTTCTGTTCTTCTCTGACTCACACAGAAAATGCATGGAGGCTTTTCTTTGGCTTCTGATGGACAATTAAAAATCACCCATCGTTGCCAATTTGGAGAAAGTCACAAACAAAGAAAGGGTGGATGTGAAGCTATCCTTTTCTTTTTTGCTTTAAGAATAACTGGAGACAACAATGTTACATTCCGTTGTTATAGATTTGCTGCTCAGCATGTATACCTAAACTCAAGCCAAGAGTCTTATTTATAACTTTATAACTCTTATTTATAACTTATAACTCTAGTTGAAAACCTCTCTCTCTCTCTCTCTCTCTCTCTCCCCCCCCCAAATGCTGGCAGCCAGAAATTGAAGCAGACAAAGAAACTTTTCTTGGCATTGAGCTAAAGAAAGAGGAGAGTCTCCTCTGTTTAGGAGCCGAGGTGGCGCAGTGGTTAGAGTGCAGTACTGCAGGCTACTTCAGCTGACTGTTCAGCAGTTCAGCGGTTCAAATCTCACCGGCTCAAGGTTGACTCAGCCTTCCATCCTTCTGAGGTGGGTAAAATGAGAACCCAGATTGTTGGGGGCAATATGCTGACTCTGTGAACCGCTTAGAGAGTGCTGTAAAGCACTGTAAAGCGGTATATAAGTCTAAGTGCTATTGCTATTGCTATTCATTTCTGTATGTTGGGCTGCTTAGAGAAGGACCAGGGCAAACGTTAGCCACATAGATGAAAGAGGGAGAAAGAAACTCACATGTACCTGTGGATTTTATCCACAGTCCCTGAGGATTTTATGCCTCTAGTCATTGCCAATTCTAGGGGGCGCTGTTCATCTCTGTTTCAAGACCATTGAGCCGGTGTTGTCCAAAGACGTTTCTGAGGTCATGTGGCCAGCATGAAGCCGTGGAACGCTGTTACCTTCCCACCAAAGTGGTACCTATTTATCTATTCCCATTTCCATGCTTTCGAACTGCTAGATTGGCAGGAGCTGGGACAAGGATGGGACTTCACCCCAACATGTGGCACTCAGGTCTTGAACCCAGGCTACTGACTTTCCCAGCCAACAAGCCCAGCATCTTAACCACTGAAGAAGGATCGCTATACAGCTATTTTGTTTACACCATTGTAACTTCAAACTGTTCTTAAACAAAGCGGTCGGTAAGCGAGGGTGAATGAACCACCCTCTTCTCTCCCCCTGTATTTTCAGGCCACATTCAAAGAAGGTGCACTTCCCTTGAGGAACGCACATATTCCTTCTGAATGTGTGGAGAATGAGTGTTTTTTTAAACACACACACACACACACACACACACACACACACAGGCTAGGGAATATCTGTTTTTCTCTGACTGAGATGATATCCCAAAGCATGAGTCACTCTTACTTCTACTTTTGGAGACCCTCCAAAGCTGTCCTGAAGGAGAATCTAATTGCCGAAATTTATTCATTATTCAGTGAAAAGCCAGACTGAAGCATTGTGATGGCAGCCAGACAACTGGAGTTTACAGGGGGCTGAAAGGCAGCCCCGAGGAAGGTAGAGCAGCTAGTACTGGTTTACTTTTGCTTTACATATCTAACTTTTAAACATTTTAATTTTTCTTTGAGGGAACTCATAAAAATCAAACAAGCATTTTCGGTTCAGCCCTGACTCACATTGGGTGACATTCATCTGTCTAAGTAAAGTTGGACTCTTTGTGGCTTAAACTAAACCTTGAGGTCTGCTATGTCCACAATCGCCAGATCGTGACACTTTTTTGGGTCACCCTGTGGACACCTCAGTAGCTCTGAGGTGACGCACTGTCATGTGTGGCCTGATGCTCTCCTTGAACTGAAAGCAGGACTACTAAAAGAACACTCTTCTTTTGATTGACGCTCCTTTTCTTGACTGACAACTTTCCACATACACACACACATACACACACACACACATTATATAATATATATATATATATATATTATATGTAAAATATAATATATTTTTAAGTCTCCCTTTATTTATGTAAAAATATAACATATATAACATATATATATATTTGTTTTTTGAGGTTTTCGCGGGTATTTGTATGTAGGTCTATGGTTATTCGGGTTTTCTCCCGCGTGAAGTTGGAGATGTGGTTGCGATGTTTCGACGAAGTCTCATTTGTCATCATCAGGCTGGTTATCAGGCTTGTGTCTTCGGCCTCGTGCTTCTAGGAGCAATCCCATATTACATACTCCTAGAAGCA
>QLTV01004452.1:115041-125578 GCA_003457575.1 Thermophis baileyi
ATAAATACATACATACATACATACATACATACATACATACATACATACATACATATATTACCTGGTAAACCCAAATATATACCGTGTTTCCCCAAAAATAAGACCCTGTCTTATATTTTTTTGAACCCTGAAATAAGCGCTTGGCCTTATTGCCATGCACTCAAAAGCCCGATTGGGCTTATTATCAGGGGAGGTCTTATTTTTGGGGAAATAGGGTATGTCTGTGTGTGTGTGTGTCTGTGTGTGTGTCTGTGTGTCTGTGTCTCTGTATCTCTGTGTCTCTGTGTGTATATATATATTCATCTCTCTCTCTCTCTCTCTCTCTCTCTCTCTCTCTCTCTCTCTCTCTCTCTCTCTCTCTCTCTCTCTCTCTCTCTCTCTCTCTCTCTCTCTCTCTTCTTTGTTAAATAGGAGTTGAGGAAGTCATCTGGCTGAAATTTGCTTGAATTGGAATATACCCCAAGGTGCCTAGTTAGTAAGGAGAGACACTTGTTCTTGAATTAGAAACTTGAGGATATGCAAGGAATTAACCAAGATATTAAGCAGAAAAGTGGTGAACAATAGATCAGCACAGAAATGAGAACAAACATTTTGGAATGTACCGATTGAGATAGTGGTGATATGGAGGGACAAAATGAGAGGGACAACCATATTAAAAGCCACACACAAAAGTAACATTCTTTTCATGTCATTTCATAGCTTACAGCAGCCCTCATGCCAGTGGACAAGGCTTCTGGGCATGGAGAGAAACCTGACCTTAGGCTGATCCCATCTGCAGGAAGGACCATGGGTGGCCCTAGAAGGGATGGGAAGGAAAACAACATTGGCACTTGGCTCTTAGGATTGATGGAGCTGGTGTCCACACAACTCTGAAAGAAAGTTGTTCTGTTTTGTGTCTATGGGGATTCTCCGTCATCCAGGTCATGGTTGTCCCAAAGGTGCTTTTTCAAAAGGCAACTGGACTTGTTTTCTAGTTTTCTAGTTTTTAGCAATAGCAATAGCAATAGCACTTAGACTTATATACCGCTTTACAGTGCTTTACAGCCCTCTCTAAGCGGTTCACAGAGTCAGCATCTTGCCCCCAACAATCTGGGTCCTCATTTTACCCACCTCGGAAGGATGGAAGGCTGAGTCAACCTTGAGCCTGGTGAGATTTGAACCGCTGAACTGCAGCTAGCAGTCAGCTGAAGTAGCCTGCAGTCCTGCACTCTAACCACTGCACCACCTCGGCTCTACAAGCCCAGTTGCCTTTTGAAAAAGCACCTTTGGATTCTGTTTATAAACAGTTTATATACTGTTAGAGGCTGATAGTATATAGAAGAAACAACTCAATGTCCATTTGAATTAATCAAAATAGTATTTGGGCAACCTGACCTAGCAGAAATGTTTTTGCATGTGATTGGATTCCCCCCCCCCCCGCCCAGCTCAACTCCCTGAGGTCCAATCAAACTCTATTATAATTAAAGTGAGTTTCGCTATTGACGTCATGTTGGTTGAACCCTGTTTGAGGTTAAATTCAGTATTAATCCCTCCAAATTTTACGTTTTCTTTCTGCAGCAGCTCCAAGCCTATTACAACTCCAGAAGACCCGATCAGCCTCCTGGGTTTCCGTTATGGAGTTGACGTCTCCATGGGACACACATTAACATGAGAACTGATGAAGGGATGTGAGTTCCTTAGATTCTTCCACGCAGAGTGCAAGATCCATTACAAAGTAGCATGAACAGCAACGAAGACTAGAGCTCTCTGTTTAATCCTTAGCAGGTGGGCATCCACATGGACGTCACTCTCATGCATCAGTAGTGAACCTCAAACATGACCCCTTCTTCGGTGAGAGAAGGATAATTCTTCTGCCATGTTTATTTTAGCCCAGGCTCCCATTTTGAAGGGGAAACGTTCAACCGTGCTAAATAGTTGCAAGTTAAAGGTAACAGATGTGTGAAGTGACTTGCATCCTTGGAAGCAACTCTAGCTAACAGCTTCCTTTTTGTCCAGCTCTGTGGCATGTAGATGTTTGTGCAATAAAAACAGTTTTAAATTGACTAGGGTCTGCTGGGTATGTTTGATTCTAAACAATCAGGAACACTGGAAGTTTTTAAGAAGAGATTGGGCAACCATTTGTCTGAAATGGTTGTGATATAGGGTTTCCTGCTTGAGAGGTGGGTTGGACTAGAAAACCTCCAAGGTCCCTTCCAACTGTGTTATTCTGGTATATTACAGTATTTTTTTTTTCATTTTTCTGCCCTTGACTTAACCCTATGGTACAAAAATGCCACCGTTGAAGCCTTCTACAGTAAGATGCTTATTGCTGATTGATGATGTGTCCAAGACTGAAGTGAAAGCTGCAAGATCTATGGGGCATCCTCAAATGCTCCGTCCAGATTTCCTGGTAGGTGTAAAGGCTGTTATATTCATCAGCTCTTGCAACAAACAAACAAGAAAACCCTCCGTCTGATCTAAAAGCCATCATGGGAAGCTTAAGAAGTTTCCTAGGTGTGTGATTGCTTAAGCATTTGCACACCCTGCATGACACTGTATAATTTTAGTGACACAGTTTCAAATAAAGATCAAGTGGGCCACTTAGCTTCATGCTGCTTTTCCCATCTACTGCTAATTCTGTTTGTTTGGGCGGAACTTTCATGTCTCTTGGCCCACAGATGGCTTTTCCACTTAGGGCTACAGATGGTGGAGTGATGTCCTGATAAAACATGAAGTGACTCTCGTTTGTAATTCTCTGGCTATTCCTTCCTGTTCACCTACGGCTAAGAAGTTGACCAAAGAATCCGCCTGGTATTTCTATCAGTTCAAAAAATGAACTCTCAAAGAACTCTGATGCGGATCCAGATGTAGTATGTGGAATCCACCTGGACATGTTGATAACCTTAACAAAATATTTTTGCCTTCCTGTCAGATAGATTATGTGTTTTATTTGACAAAGAACACTATTCTTAAATTCTCTTCTAATGTTGCTTATCATAAAAATGTTTAGCAAATTTCACAGTCTCAGGAACATGTCTGTTTTACAGGTCATAATATCTGATGAGAATGGAAAACTCAGTTGGAGTCATGATCTGTACCACCATTGCCACAGAAAAGGTACAAAAAGTTCAATCTGAAATGAATATAATAAATTGGTTTCCCATATCCAACATCCTTGTTAACAAGGCAGCACTATTGTCAACCCATGAACTGAATTAGGATAAGCAAAAAGACACTGGGTTGAGTCAGAGAAGTTTAATTGAGCTTGGAGCCCATTGAAAACAATGAGTCAAGCTAACTAAATTCATCCCTGCCTCCCCCAAATGGAAGGTAGCCAGTCTCATGCTGGCACAACCAGGACATGTGAATCAGGTCTTGGACTCTGACCCCCACCCCCCCAATGGAAGATCTGTTTCCACAGGCACCCAGAAGGTTCACTCAGGGTTCCCTAATAATTTGAACCCTGAACTTTCCATTTCCGTCCCTCATCTTTAAGGGAAAGAAGACTGGCAAACTCAGGCAACAGCTCGGCTTTCTTACCAAGATCTAGGAAGTTGCGGGAGACCATTGGTCAGATTTTATTGATGGCTGGTTGGGTTTTGGGGGATGGAATTTGGGGGGTGGTTAAGAATGAGAGATACCACAGGAGATTCCCCCCAGCTTCAATCCATCCAAAATTCCAGAAAGGGGGCCGAAATTCCACGGCTGAAATTTGGCCTGCCGGCTGTGGTTTGCTCACTCTAAGGCAATGAGGTAAGGAGAACCCTTCATAACCCTTACTGTGATGTCAAAGCTGAACATTTGTCTTCTTCAGATCTCATCTATTCTTTTTAGAAAGAGTCAAATTCAGAAGAAATAACATTATTTGACTTGTAAAATAGAATTTGAATTGATATAAAATATGTACTGTTAGATACTGAGATAAGGTTCATGATCTCACTGAAAGAGGTCCAAGTTTTAAAATGCCTCATAAATGTAGACAGAAGATGATAACTCAAATACTTGGAAGGAAGGACTGCAGAAATTGACGGTAATGTTAATTCTGCTGTCATGAGGGATGGAACAAAATATCTTAACATCTTAATAAAAATTAGTCTAATCCAAACCCTAGATCCAGACTAAAAAATTATCTTAAATTTCATATTGTCCAGCTAAAAAGTTCCTAAGATTTTTCTCCTTTATTTTTATTTTTTTCCTGGAGAACAGCAAGAAAAGAAGAATGGCTATTTTAACATTATTGTTTGCAGGATTTGTTTTGTTTATTGTTTTTGTTTTTGCCATTTTTGTTTAAGAATCAGAAAGAAAGAGACAGGAAAAAAATGGAGGGCAGCAAGATGGAGCTGAGGAAAATTATTATTTGTTGTTTTTTCCATTATGAATTTCAAAAATTGTTGGTTTTGCTTGGACTAAGGCTTGAGTGACCTGGAGTAGGACCTCACAATCTAGATGAGATTGTAGCTATCACACCAGCTGTAACTACACAAAAGCTCTCCTGGCCACAGTTACCTCTGGTCTTTGAGTAGAAGCTCAACTCCAGAAGGGTTTTCAATGTATCATCCAGTTCTCTATTTGGAAGAACAACAAAAGAACAACGAACAACGAACGAGAGGGAGAAGATTCCACAGAGATCTTTTTAGGAAAGAAATATTAAAACATTTTAGAGATACTTATGCATGTTTTAGCATAGGATGCACAAGCTTATGAGAAAAACTGTATACTTGTAAAAATTATTTATTGGGTGTTTGGGGTAATCATCAGAAGATCAGGAACATGTGGCCATCAGAGCCAGTTTAAGAAGGACAACTAAAAGCTTCCATTAAGGTTGTTAGAAAGTCATTCTTCGTTTCCTACTAAAACTATAAATAAAGCTTCTTTCTTAACACACGTATGAGGAAAACATTATCTTTTGTTAAGTTTATATTACTGCGATAAATTCTTTTTGCAGAAGACAGTTTCACCCATTAATATCGCACAGCTTTCAAAGATGAACAGACTTATTTATCTGTACTTCTGCTGCTTCTCCCCTCTATTTCCCTTAAGGAAAGAAAGGTTAATACCTGACTTAAAACTGGGAAAGCAGAAGCGCCGTAAGTGAAGGCAAAGATAGAGGTAGGGAGAAAAAGATTGTGCCTTGCAGTTCTAACTCTTCATTGTGAAGCCATTATTCTTCCCCAGAATTTGTTATAATACAGCTTATAGACTGAGCATTCCTCTATGGATTTGGCATGGTGTGTGTGTTTGTGTGTCTTTCTATGTGTGTGTTTTGCATGTGTGCGCGTGAGCAAGCAGAACAAATTTTAGATTAGCTCTAAAGTGCCTTTATGGTGCATTTGTGATTTGCTATCGTTTGTCACTCATACAACTGATGTCAAAGATTTTGCTGTGTATCAACAGAGCCGATCACTTTGGTTGGTGGACAGAAAGCAGCTTTTGTGAACTTGACTGGAGCCGTGCCAGAACAGTCCCTCATGTCATTTTCAGCAATGCTCTTCTAATAACGCCCTTCCCTAAATCATCTTTGGTAAACCTTTCAGCCTCTAAAAACAACAGGTCTGTAAAACAGAATAATGGCCTGTTTCTCAACAGAAGACAACAAGGGTATGGGGTTCGTAACTCATTCGATTACAGGAATGGGAAGTCAGCCAAGATCTGCGTATCGGATTAAAAAACTGGAGAGAGAAATGAAAGAGAAAAATGCAGGATTGTTTTGGCATGCCATGGCTTCTGCTGTTCCTGACATAGCACACGGGGCAAAAACTATGAATGCTGGATTGTTTTAGGCTGTTTCCCCCAATGCTTGCAAAATGGTCTACCAGCAACAGTACTGTGCTGCTCTTCCTGAAAGTGAAATATTTAAATGCATGATATTAGTAAGCACTAATGCTGTGGAAAGATTTGACACTTTAAATCGAATAAACTTGGACTGTTTCAGACTATCAAAGTACATACATGTATGTATGCAGCATTAAAGGTCCCAATTGAAGTGATTGATTGAGGTCATTTGGCTCAAGATTCCAAGTTGATTCCAGGAAGAATCCACATGCATATTAGGTGTGTACAAATGTGTTCTCCAAATGGGAATTACATTGTCCATTTTAAGGAATTGAATATATTTAAGTACCGGTAGAAACTGGGAGAAATATAGTATTTTTCTGAAAGTGATCTCAAATCCTTTGCTATCCAAGAAGTCTTTATATTTCCTCATTTTTCTAGAGTTTTTTTTTTTCCTTATTGTTGCTTCAGTCTTCAATACTTGTTTCTTTTTAACAACAATCATGCCTGGTTTATTATGGGCTCAATGTTTATCAGGATGTAGTTGGAAGCCCCCTAAGAGCTTAACGTTTTCATTGCCTTCCTCCTCCTCCTCCTCCTCCTCCTCCTCCTCTTCCTCCATCGGGACATGTTGAACCTCATGGACTTCTCCCGCCAGGAAACCCCGAGACCCGAAGACGGACATTTCCCCGAGCAAGGAGAGCAGCTGCCGCCTCTTCTGAGCCTATTCATAACCACCCCACACCAAAAGACTTGAAGGAAAAGCCCGCTAATAGTGATTAAAAAATAAAGCCAGCCTTGAGCCACTTTGACTCTTGGCAATTGTCATGGTCGTATTATTTCACAGAGTTTTATTGCCATCCCCTTCTCTCAACCTCGGCCTCTCCTCCAGAGCCCTGGGGTTTTGCAATATTCTCCTAGTCAAGGTCTAATCCTGCTGCTTGGCTTCTGCAGAGTTTACACCCATCCATTAACTGTAACCAGCACAAAACACTCTTAGAGGGCTATCCAGAGTAAAGTTCACGGAAGCATCCCCTCTTTTTCACATTTCCAGATGAGCCTGAAAAAGAGATCCCGCTGCTTTAGGAATCTCCTTATTAAAATTAATAGATCTCTTAAGGCAGCCAACATTTTTTTCCCAAGCTTATTGAAAGCCTGGCGAGAGAGAAAGAGAGAAAGAAACTAATAGGCTTTAAGGAATAGCCTTGGAAGTTAGAAGGCTTTGTGCCTCTTTGCTGCCCACTTGTGACCATCCGGATTTTTTCAGCCCCAGTCTGGTAGATTGGTATGGTGTACATTAGCCTGAATTGTTTGTTGGTTTATGAAATTTATTGGCTGTCCATCTTCCCCTGGGCTAACTCCAGGTGGCTTACGGCCATTACTATGACTGCAACAAGAACCTGTTTCAATTTAAATATTTAATGTTCTAATAATTTGTTCTATTGTCTCTGCATTTTAATATAGCACATTTATATCTGTTCTTTTACTTAGAATAATTTTTTTTAACATTTAATGAATAATATTATTTATTTAATGTTTTATATTTTCATTTCAAGACTTTGCCAGCTGATCGTGGTCAAGAAACTGAATGAAATATTTCTCTCTGCGATACTCTGAGGATGGAAAGACTTCCGGTTTCAAATTTTTATTAGTTTTATCAGAATGTAAAATGCAAAAGAAAATGAAAACAATGGGAAACTAAGGGAGGAAAAAGGGAAGAGGAGAAATTGTAAGGGAAAAGGGAAAAAGAGAAAAAAGCATTGACTTTCGACTCTTTAGCACAGTAGAAGATCATAGCATCGCAGCCTCAACCTTTTACTTTTACACAGTAATGTGTCCTAGCCATTTCTGTAACAGCAAACCTATCTAATCAGCAAACCCAATATTGAAGTTTTGCTTTTTCTGACACAAGCACCAAATCCAGAAGTTGTGGGAAGACTTTCCAGAAAAGGCTTAAAGGAAGTGAACAGCAGATGTGGCAACAATCATTGTATAGTTGATGAGCATCAAAAGACACGGAGAAAGGTTGAAATTGGGGACGTTTCTCTACTTCTCCCAAAGTATCAAACAATGTAACGATGAAATTAAGAAAATTTTGTTTCCTGTTTATACAAGCCCACGTGAGAAGAACTACTCATGTGGTTCTTTATTAAAGGAGGGATTTCATAAAATGACCCAACAATGGAGAATGACATAGTTCTTGGCCTTCCCCACCACGTCCATCATTACACAACCGTATATCACAAAGTGAGGAAAAACAAGACCTTCTGACCATGAGCCGCCCAGAGTCCTTTGGGAGTTGGGCGGCATACAAATATAATAAATAAACAAATAAACAAACAAATAAATAAATAAATAAATGGGAGCTCCACCAATGGTCAACGGTTTGGCCTGTGAAGTTTCAGAGGAGTCCCCAAAATTAATGAGCTCCCACATCTGGCCTGAACTCATCTTTCATTCGTTGTAATGTGAATAAATGAAGACATTCATCACGAAGCACGCAATAGAAACCGTGTTCTTCTATTGATATAATTAAATACTCATTGAGGGCTGAACGCCTAATAGCTTCCAGACACTTTTATTCCATGCCAAAATCCAGTGACTCTGTAGTCATATGTTCCTAGTCAGGACCATTGTGAATCTTCTCCAATTTCTAAACATTTTATTGCTGGTGCAGTAATAATAAACATCTTGCATTTATAAAATGTAATGTTGCCTCGCATTTTTCATTTTCGAAGAATGTGGATCGCATTGTCTAATAGCTCTCACATGTCCAGGGCACCCACAAATAATTTGTCTCCAGAGCAGAGTGTTAATATGACACCTCAAGGACAGAACCTTTCGAGATGCGAGAAGATTTGGAGCAAAGTTTGAAAAGCTTTGTGTACTGCAACAACTACTGAACGGAGCAGCACACCCAGCTGAGATTCTGGATTGCATTACCCCTTTTCTTCATAACTTTCTTAAATGACAATGATGGAAGGTGCCAACACACACACACACACACACACACACTCACACACCCCACGGCTCTTTCCCCTGAGGTATTTGCATATGGTCCTACATTCCTTTAAAACTGGTTGTTGATTATGTTTATTGTTTCTAGCCAGCCCTAGTTGCCAATTCTTTGGTTAATAGTAACTTGCTGTATTTGCCTTGGTAAATCTACAAACTAAAGGAAAAAGCTACCCATTGTCTATAAATCTAAAGGTGCTTCTTGTAACAGTTTTATTTCCATGCAGAAAATGGTATTTAAAAAAACACAAATTATTTGGAGTACGAATATCTGTGTGCTTTATTTCCACAAATGAAGATTTTTTAAAAGTGATTTGAAAAAACAGCCAGATCTATCAGTCTCAAAGACACAGAATGAAAGCATGGAAAAGTATGTTTTTAAAATTACCGTAATTCCATGGTACAGTCAAGCTGAAGCCGTATGCTCCACGTGGTTCTCATACCTCATAATAATTTACTATTCCTCAAGCACTTAATGTATAGAGAAAGCATTACATACCCAATAAAATGTACAGAGGAAACTTTTCCCATCAGGTTAGAAATCTCATAAAACAAAATTATTTGAGTAACAAGATAGAAAAAGGGTCTGTGTGTCTCTGTGTGGATGAAATGAGATGTAAATTAAAAGCAAAGATATTAATATTTATAAATGAATAGGTTTATTGGAGAAAATGGCATGCATACAGTATATTTATTTTAGCCATCTCCTCTATGAAGGTGTGGACCAATTAAATCCAACCTGCTTGACTTTCCCAAATGCAGGGCAGATTTCTGTTGGATAAATTTATACTGGGGTGTGTGGCTAATCCTCTTTCCACGTCCTATAAAAGAGGCCCACTGGCTATGTGAGCATTTTTAGACTAACTTTGTTTTAGGAAAACTAAGTTCAGGTCATTGAGAAATCAGTTGGATTTTTTTCTAGGAAAAGACAGACAGTGTCCAGGTTTTGTTGCATTGAGCATCCTATTGATCTGTGAACTGTCCAAACTCACTTGCAGAGAATTAGTGGCAAACCATTTCATTTCCTTCCTCTAAATCATTAAATATTAGCCACTCACTTGGAGTCTGGAGTCTGCACACCATTTAAAGGAAATTCTGAATTGGATACTGACTTATTATTTTAAAAATTGAGGAAGTCATTCTAATATATTAGCAGGGCTTTTCTGGCAAGCGATTGTGAGGGCAGAGACTATATATAGCCTGTTCTTAATGCTGCCTCACTGTTTATTTATATCCATTTCCTTCCCTTTCTTGAGGGTCTCTCGTTCCAACAAAAGGCGCACCAGAGTTCACAAAGTCATTGTCCTCAACTTAAATAAAACAACACACATCAATGCTGTACAGTTCCCAGGAACTTCTCCTCCTCCTCCTCATTGGATCTCAGATATGATTGTCAATGTTTCACTTGGACTTTTATCTGGTAAATCAAAGTTTTGCTGCAAATGATGTGATTTAGTTTAATTAGGTAATTATACAAATAATGTAAGTAATGTATATTGAGGCAAGATACATAAATCTGAATTCCTCTCTCCTATAAACTATTTGTTAAATCAAAGTTTTAGAGAACCAGATTGGGGTGGTGATGAAAAGCACTGGGCAAAATCCAGGAGACTGTGAATTTATTTTATTTTATTTTATTTATTTTTATTTTTTATTTATTTAATTTTGTCAAGCATATATAAGATTACAGTAAAAGTATAAACATGAATACATGAGATGGTTATCAGTACATGGGAACATTAGGACAGGGACAGTAGGCACGTTGGTGTGG